>CM076573.1:736861692-737149693 GCA_034641835.2 Pinus albicaulis | reverse complement strand
TGGAGGGAAAAGGATTTTTGACTTGGGTCAATTCATTTATTTATAAATAATAAATAAATAAATGATTTATTTACTATTTTTAAGGAAATGGTGGGAATATAATTAAATAAATAATGATTTATTTAATTATTTATAAATGATTTAGTCAAATTTAACTAGGAATATTATTTAAATAGGATTTAAATAACTTATTCCTAGGAAATAATCAAATAGATAAGGATTTATTTAATTGATTTCCTTGTTTTGGGTTAAATATGACCAGGAAATATAAACAAATATAGATTTGTTTATTATTTCCTTTTGGGGTTTCCTGTTTAGATCATAAACAACTTAATAAAGGTGTTTTACTAAGTTATTTCACATGGTGAAAGCAATTTTACTTAGGGTAAAATTGGTCTGACATGGTGTACTTGGGTTCATCTAATGATAATAGGTTAGATGACCAAAAAATGGTGTAACACAATCAATACCCTATTGATTGGATCACTCCAAATAAGAGGATTATATCAAATATGCCCATAGAGTTCCTCAAGTGGACTCATCCTCAAATACTCTTGATACCCATTGTTGTAAGTGAACTCTACAAGTGGAAGATACCCTTCCCACTTTCACTGTTGATGCATCACATACATTCTCAACATTCCTCCAATATCCTAATGACCCTCTCTGTCTGTCCATCTGTAAGTGGATTATAAGTTGTGCTGAAGGCCAACTTTGTACCCAAACCTACAAATAACTCTTTCCAAAATCTCTAAGCGAACTTAGCATCCATGTCTGACACAAAATTCTTCGGGACACCATGCAACCTTACTACATCTCTTATGAAAACCTGTGATACATCATTGGCTCAATAAGTAGACTTCAATGGAATGAAGTGTGTTGCATTTTTCAACCTGTCAACCACAACCATAATCAAGTCATGTTGTCCAGATGTCCTCAAAAAACCTGTGATGAAGTCCATGGAAATTACCTCACATTTCCACTATGAAATTGAGATTAGTTGTAGAAACCGACCTGGATGCTTACACTCTACCTTTACCTATTGAAAATCCAAGCATCTTTCCACAAATTATGCCACTTCTTTCTCCAGGTCTGGATAGTAGTACATCTTCTTCACTATTTTCAATGTCTTCTAATATCCCAGGTGACCCAAATACGGTTTCACATGAAACTCTCTCAAGATAAGATTCTTGAGCTTGCTGTCATCTGACTCATATATCTTGTTCGTAAATATTAACTACAAATAACACACATCATTTTCCACAACCATACTTCCATTACATAGTTGTTACCATTATTATTGATGTTGCCTTATTCTTACCCTGCAAGACTCTCTATTCTCCATTATCATCCAAACACTCAATAACTTTTTCATAACAATCCAATTTCATCCTACAGAGATACAACCAGTCCATACCCAAAAGCATGTTATACAAACCCAATGGTAATACATTCAAATGTGTTGATGTAGACATACCATTCAACTCAAATGAACAAGCTCTTACCCATTGATGACCTCGCTTATTTGTACCTGTAGCCAACTGCAATAACCAAGACTCTAAACGCACTTCTTTATTCAAACCACACTTATCCACCAAGTCAAGATTAATATAACTATAATTAGATACAAGGTCAATCAAAATGGAAATAACTTGATCACAAAGCTTACCGTCGATCTTGATAATATATGCCTAGTGATATGATGACCTATTATCCAACACTGAATAGATCTAAGGAACATTATTTCCAACATCCCCCACTATCTACGCTTCCTGAGTACTATAGATATGCGGTCTACCAACCTGATGTTGTGGACAATCTCTCCTACGATGATCTTTTTCACAAGTCCAACACTGTATAGGCTTCTCGCCTACACCCTTATTCTGCTCCTGAAACTGAAATCCCTACCCTTTTTCAGATGCATTGAACTTCCCGTGTGGTGTTGCATCCTATTTTGTACTTGTGTCCTGAGGAATTTATCCTTTCTTGTCCCATTTTCCTTTATTCCTTGCATTACCTTTCCAATCTAGTTTAGTCTCATATATGCACTTTGTTTTTTCATAACAATGATTTATATTTTGGATGGCCTCCTCCAATGATCTAGGCTCATAAAACTCAATATTGTCATTATATGTTATCAGCAACCCACAAATGAATTTATGAATCTTGTATATCTCCTCCTTGAGGTAAGGAAAATACCTCAATAACTCCAAGAATCTACTAGTGTGCTCATCTTCATTCATAGAGCCCATATTTATCTCATAAAACTCCTTTTCCCTCTCATCGTAGTATCTCTATAATAGATACTTCTTCCTGAATAGTCTCTCGAATTCACTCCACGTCAACTCCTCTTCATAAATATATATGACATTCTTTACATCTTCCCACAAGATATCTTCTTTACCTTTAAGACTGAATGTAGTTATTTTGGCCTTCATTTTTTTTTGAGTAATCATGTAGCCTAAATAATGTATTCATTCCAAGCAATCATGCTTTTGCATACTAAGATTAATGCTTCTTTAAGATTCTTAGATATGTGTGAAACCCCTATGCTCAGATTTGTTGTTTTAACTTGTAGAATGCATATTTGTGACATGTTTTACGAAATGTTTGTTATGGCTAGTAGGATTCCAATCAAGTCCTTGTTCAAGTATTTTCATTTCTATCATTTTTTCGATGTTAATTTTCGCTTCTGGAAGTTTCATGGAGTTCAGGGAAATGGCCTGAGTCGTGGCCCTGAAAAAGTGTTACATAATCGGGAGTTGCTGACACATATCTACCTAGAAAAGTCCCCAGTCACAGGCATGCCCTTGCTATGGGAGCGGTTGGAGGTTCCCAGTCACATGCATGCCCATGTCATTGGGAGTGACTGGGGATTTAATGCAACAAAATGTCAAGTATCTTAGGGGTTGATCACTAGGAAGGGTTGGATGGCTCATGGGGGATTTTTTGCATGTGTAGAATGCCAGGTTAGTTGTGTTCCATCAGTTCCACTTCCTTAACTAATACATAGGGATTTCAATCATATCATAGTAACTCTTCGTCACATGTTTACCCCAGTTGGCCAGTTACTTGGGTAGATGTGGGAGGAGGGTGTTACAATACTATCCCACTCTCCTAGTGTTGGATAAACTATAAGAAAATTCACCCTCACTAGGAGAATCTACTCCTTTGAAATTACCCAACTATGATAGAAAGAGTAGTGCCAATAGCCCATAATTCCGAATAAAAATTGTTGATATTTAATGATGTCCTTCACTGATAATTACTTCTCATGATTTATTTATTAGATTATCTTGTGTCACATTCATCCTTAAGAAATTATACATAGAAAATTATCAAATTTAAAGCAATAATGATAGTAGTACCATGAAGAGACAACCAAACACAATAGACAAAAAATTTATCCTGGGAAAAACCCAACAAAATTTTCTTAGAGAATTTTGTCCATTTTAACAAGGAATATAGTATGAAATTTCTAGTGAAATCAAGTCAAACTGGACAGTAACCAAACCCAGGTCAAACTTGGTCAAACTTCCCATGAATAACCTCAAAAAAATTTCCTTTTTCCCTAAATAATTTGATCTGCCTTGGGATAATTTGTTCTACCTCATATTTCTTTCTTTTATTCTTCCTCGAATTTTGTCCTTTATTAGCCTCATATTCTTCCCTCATTAGCCCCGCAATTATGCCTCATAAGACATCTTTATGATCTGAAAAAATTTCCCAAATGAGGAGGATGAATGAACCTTTTATAGTGGTCAAATGTGCCCAAGTATTTTTATTGTTGGGCTAACCAGACATGAGCTTACGAAGTTGCCAACCGTACATTTTTTGAGGCAAAATCCACAATTTGAAAATTATTTTTTCTCCTTCTTTTAAAATACAATTCATGCCATTTCCTTTTATTTGGAAGGCTAAAACAAATTATGAAGATAGACCATAGCTATAAAAATTCAACAAAGATTTCCTATAGAGGGTTTTCCAACACTTGGAAAAATGTATTTTTGGAAACTAGCAAAAAGTGAGGTTAATACTTAGGCTTTGTTCTCCCCTTCCACATGGCCATTTGTAACACTCTCCTCCCACATCTGCCCAAGTAACCGGCCAACCGGGGTGAACATGTGACGAAGAGTTACTATGATATCATTCAACTCCCTATTTATCAGTTAAGGAAGTGGAACCGAAGGAATACAACCAAACTAACCTTATACACATGCAATAGAACCCCCAGGAGCCATCCAACCCATCCAGGTGGCTAGCCATCGAAAGAAACTAAAATTTTGCTGCATTAAAACCACAGTCGCTCCCTTGAAATGGGCATGCATACGACTGGGACCCTCCATTCGCTCCTAGAGCAAGGCATGCCTGTGACTGGGGACATTTACAGGTAGTTTTGTGTAGCAACTCTAGAGTTTGTGCCACTTTTACAGGGCCAAGACTCAGGCCACTGCCCAGAACTCAAGACTATAGATTAGGTTGAACCAAATATTTCTTTCAGCTAGCCACCCCCGTGCCATATTCCAACTATGAATGTGGGATATCATAAAAAAAAACAGTCAAACCAAACTAGAGCTTCCACAAGACAAACAACCTCAACCATCAACCAGGTATTCCATCTCTCGGTCGAACATCACTAACCATCACCATATTGGTCTCCACCCAAGTTGTCAAGGGATCTAGAGAATTTGTTCCAACCAGGGCTTCCAGGACTAGTAACTCAACCCACAGCTGTTGTCGAGATTTCAAAGTGTTTTTCCAACCAGGGATTCCAGGACTAGTAACTCATCCCACCAAGGGCTTCTAGATATTTTTTCCAACCAAGGCTTCCACGACTAGTAACTCAACCCAAGTTGTTACAGGGTATCCAAAGCATTTGTCCAACCAAGGCTTCCAGGAACTAATAACTCAACCCAAAGACAAAGGATCAAGAAAACCAACTAGAAAATAAAAGAAAAGCCTACAACACCATGGCTATCTAGGAAATGGAAAGGCTAGGAAAAACCATTGTCAATCTAGTCAATCCTCCATGCCAATGACAGATCATAAACAAATAATCACATGCATATGTCATGCATGCCAAAACTAGTGAGGAAATCATACATGCAACTCGGTACCTGCAAGAAAAACCTGCTATAGCTGGTGATCTGGATGTCCCCTTGCAATTTCCTGCTTTTCCTTTTCCTTCTTGCTCCAAATCTCAAGTATGCCACACTCCTCCAAGAGTTATCCAAGAAAAATATAAGTGTCCAAGAGTATGAGGGAGAGAGAGATAATAGAATGAGAGTTCCAAAACTGAACTGAAAAAAGTCTGTGAAATAATCCTCATAGGCATTTTTATTAATGAGGCCTCTAATTTCTTCAATTTTTCATTACTTTCCTCCTCACATGCAACTTGTGACCTTTCACCTCCATTTTCTCCTAATTTCCATTATTTTCATAAATAAATGTTAGTAAATTCCACTTTTCCTTTCCAAAGTCTTTTCCATTGCCTTTGCCAATTTCCATAGCCATAATAAACCAAATGAACACCCACACTAGGATGTTTTTCCCAACATTCAACTTGGAATAAGTGTCCCATGACCAAGGTCTTATTTTACCTTTATTAAATTTTACATGGATTTTTGACCAAGGTCATTACACCATTTGTCCCTCAATGGATTTCTATGATAGTCTTGTGATAGTTGACGTATACTGACATGTTAATCCTTAAAATCGGAAGTTTATAAGAAAATATCAAGAAGAAAAAGCATAGAAGATAAAATCAATACACAAGAGAGTATTTTTGCAAATGTTTTCTTTGTATTATGGCATCAAATGATCTCACAATCAACATCCTCAAATGGGAGGAGGAGCTAACAAATTATAATGTTCATTTCTAATAGCTAGTTTCCTACTTCTAATAAAATAATAATATCTTGACATAATTCACAATAATTTTGTAGACTAAGTCGACTTAAGAGAAAACTAATATTTTATTATAATGACTTTACTCACATAGGTGGGTCAAGTTAACTCTCACACCCCAAATAAGTCCAATGTTCCAATGCTTAAGTGTCTGAAAGGTAAAATAATGACAAATAGTCATCATATATCCCCCAACATCCTCCTAGAATTCTCTAACATCCACCTGCATAACTCAACTTGCCTTTGGAATTCCGAAGCGTTTTTCCAACTAGGGCTTCCAGGACTAGTAACTCAAGCCACCAAGGGCTTCTGGAGAATTTTTCCAACCAAGGCTTCTAGGACTAGTAACTCAACCCAGGATGTTATAGGGCTTCCAGAGCATTTTTCCAACCAAGGCTTCGAGGAACTAATAACTCAACCAACTGCCAAATGCACAAGAAAACCAACCAAGAAACAAAAGAAAATCCCATAACACCATGGCTATCCAGGAAATGGCAAGGCTAGGCAAAACCACTGTCAATCCAAGCAATCCTCCATGCCAATGACACATCATAAACAAATAACCACATGCATATGCCATGCATGCCAAAAATTGTGAGGAAATCATACATGCAACTTGATACCTGCAAGAAAAACTCGTTGTAGTTGTTGATCCCTATGTCCTCTTGCACTTTCCTACTTTTCATTTTCCTTCTTGCTCCAAATACCAAGTATGCCACACTCCTCCAAGAGTGCTCCAAGAAAAATTTAAGTGTCCAATAGTATGAGAGAGAGACAGAAAATAGAATTAGAGTTCCAAACTGAACTGAAAAAATTCTATGAACTAATCCTGAGAACCCTTTTTATTGATGAGGCCTCTGATTTCTTCAATTTTCCATTATTTTCCTTCATTTTCCTCCTCACATGAAACCTGTGGCCTTTCACCTCCCTTTTCTCCTAATTTCCATTATTTTCATAGATAAATGCCACTTTTCCTTTCCAAAACCTTTGCAATTTCTCTTGTTAGTTTCCATAGCTATAATAAACAAAATGAACACCCACACTAGGATGTTTTTCCCAACATTCCACTTGGAATAAGTGTTCCATGAAAAAGGTCTTATTTTACCTTTAATAACTTTTACATGAATTTTTTACTAGGGTTGTTACAGAACCATCCCCCTTGGTAGAACACCATCCTCGGTGTTCAATGACACCTGAAACCAACAACACTTCTGAAAGAAAGACATACTTCCCACGGAGCTTTATAACTTAGCCCATTGCAGTATTTACAATGATCAACCTGCTGAGAAGAAAACCAACATAAAAACATAAAAAAGTGAAAACCATAATTACATGACACCATAACGCTTATTGGAGCTTTATAACACAGCTCATGGTGGTATTTACATCCATATGCATATGTACATATACCAAAACATCATACCAAATCATATACCAAAAACATATATCAAGGAAATTCGTTCAACTAGCGAATAGAGAAGGATATATGGCCTGCATCTAATTCTCCATCTCCCATGTAGCTTCTTCGGGCCCAAAGTGCTTCCACTGCACTTTAACCTACTTGATTTCTCAATTCCAGAGCACACGCATCTTTATCTTCAATATACACTATGGTTCCAACTAGAATTATCCTTCTGGTTCCACTTGCAATATAGATCAGTCAATCACATGATCAACATCTCTAACATAATTTTTAAGAAATGACACATGGAAAAAATCATGGAATTTCATTGTCTGAGGCAGTGAAATTCGACGAGCTATTGGTCCAATCCTCTCAAGAATATTGAAAGGTCCACAAAACCGAGGTCCCAACTTGACACAGTATCCAACCCGCAAGGAGCTCTTCTTGGGCTTGATGCGCAAGTACACTTGTTCCCCAGCCTGAAACTCCTTAAAAAACTTGTTCTGATATGAATAAATTTTATGTCTATCCTCTGCTACCTTTATATTCTTCTTGATTACCTACATTTCATGCTCCATCTCTGCTAACATATCCGGTCCAGTAAATACCCTATTGATTGGATCACTCCAACTAATAGGAGTATATCAAATTCACCTATACAGTTCCTCAAATGGAATCATCCTAAAATAATCTTGATACCCATTGTTGTAAGCGAAATATACCAGTGGAAGATACCCTTCCCACTTTCACTGCTGATGCATCACATACATTCTCAATCCTTGGCAACATATACCTGTTCTTAATGGTCACCTTGTTCAACTGCCTGCAATCAATGCATAACCTTAGGGTACCATCATTTCTTCTTCACAAACAATACCAGTGTGACCCATACATATACAATTTACCTAATGTATCCTTTGTCAAGAATTTCCTTTAACTGTAATTTCAACTCTACCAACTCTGGGATGCTCATCCTGTATGGTGCTTTTGATAGTGGTGTTTCCCCTCGTACCAACTCAATAAAAAAATACACTTCTCTATACGGCACAATTTTGAAATATTTGTCGGAAATACATCCTAAAACTATTGTAAAACTGGGTACCTGTTCACGACATATGCATCCTCAACTACCATACATTTGTCACTAGAAATATGCACTACAAATAACACACATCATTTCCCGCAACTATGCTTCGCCTACATAGTTGTTACCATTATTATTGATGTTGCCTTCTTCTTACCCTACAAGACTCTTTGTTCTCCATTATCATCCAAACACTCAATATCTTTGTCATAACAATCCACTTTGGTCCTATAGAGATACAACTAGTCTATACCTAAAAGCATGTTATACAAACCCAACAAAAATACATTCAAATGTGTTGATGTAGACATACCATCAAACTCAAATGCACAATATCTTACCCATTGATGAACTCACTTATTTGTACCTGTAGCCAACTGCACTAACCAAGACTCTGAATGCACTTATTTATTCAACCCACACTTATCCACTAAGTCAGCATTAATATAACTATAATTAGATCCAGGGTCAATCAAAATGGAAATAACTTGATCACAAAGCTTACCGTCCATATCGATAATAGATGCCTAGTGATCTGCCTGCCTGTTATCCAACACTGCATAGATATGAGGAACACGATGTCCAACATCCCCCACTGTCTACGCTTCCTGAGTACTGTAGATCTATAGTCTACCAACCTGATGTTGTGGAAAATCTCTCCTATGATGATATTTTTCACAAGTCCAACATTGTATAGGATTCAGGCCTACACCCTTGTTTTGCTCCTCAAACTAAAATCCCTAGTCTTTTTTAGATTCATTGAATTTCTCGTGCGATGAGGCATTTCTCGTTTCTTGTCCCATTTTCCTTTATTCCTTGCATTAACTTTCCAATTTAGTTTAGTCTCATATCTGTGCTTTGTTTTTTCATAACAATGCTTTAGCTTCTGGATGGCCTCCTCCAATGATCTAGGTTCATCAAACTTAATAATATCATTAAATGTTATCATCAACCCACTGATGAATCTATGAATCTTGTATTTCTCCTCCTTGAGGTAAGGCGCATGCCTCAATAACTCCAAGAACCTGCTAGTGTACTCATCGTCATTCATAGAGCCCATATTTAGCTCATAAAACTCCTTTTCCATCTCATCATAGTATCTCTATAATAGATACTTCTTCTTGAATAGTCTCTCGAATTAACTCCAAGTCAAATCCTCTTCATAAATATCTATGAAGTTCTTTACATCTTCCCACCAGATATTATTTATCTTTAAGACTGAATGTAGATATTTTAGCCTTCATTTTTTCTGAGTAATCATGTAGCCTAAAGAATTTATTCATTCCAAGCAACCATTCTTTTGCATACTGCTATTTCTTCATTTCCCCATCGAATGTAGGTGGTTTTATTTCCTGAAATCATTCGGAATATATTCCCTATCACTCCTCCTGTAAGGATGATATTGATGATGACCATGATACCTGTCAGAACTAGAAATAGAATAGTACCTGTGTCCATCACTCCTCCTATCTAGAGCATCCAAGAAACTACCATCCATGATCGTGTCATATTTATCTAACCTATTCCCACCGTGATATCTACTTCCATATGCCCCATTATTCCTATCCTCTTCTCCATAGTTGATCTGAAGTGGTCCATGTCTATGCAATTCTGACAAACTGTGAAGAATTACTGCATTAAATTCTGCTTGTTTCTCCTGTGTCTACATGATTTTGTCATTACCTGCTTTGAAACTCCTTATTTATTCCTTTAAACTCCTCAATGTGTCTTCTAAGTCAAAAGAGTTCCCAACACCATGTTTCTCATCTAATTCATAGGGAGAATATTCGTAGTCTACCATAACGCTTATTGGAGCTTTATAACACAGATCATGGCGGTATTTACATCCATATACATATGTACATATACCAAAAAATCATACCAAATCATACCAAAAACATATATCAAGGACATTCGCTCAACCAACGAATAGAGAAGGATATATGGCCTGCATCTGATCCTCCATCTCCCATGTAGCTTCGTCGGGCCCAAAGTGCTTCCACTACACTTTAACCTACTTGACTTCTCAGTTCTAGAGCATTAGCATCTTTCTCTACAATATACACTACGATTTCGACCGAAATTCTCCTTCTGGCTCCACCTGCAATATATACCAGTTCATCACATGATAAACATATTTAACATACTTTTTAAGCAATTACACATGGAAAACATCATGGAATTTCACTGTAGTAGGCAGTGCAAGTTGATAGGCTACTGGTCCAATCCTCTCAAGAATATTGAAATTTCCACAAAACCGAGGTCCCATCTTGGCACATGATCCAATCCACAAGGATCTCTTCTTGGGCTTGATGTGCAAGTACACTTGTTCCCCAACCTAAAACTCCATAAACAATCTATTATGATCCACATAAATTTCCTCTCTATCCTTTGATACCTTTAGATTCTTCTTGATTACATACATTTCCTATTCCATCTCTACCAACATATCCAGTGCAATCATTATCTTATTGATTAGATTACTAAAACTAATAGGAGTATATTAACTCTTCCCATAGAGTGCCTCAAATGGGCTCATCCTCAAATACTCTTGATACCCATTCTTGTAGGCGAACTCTACCAGTGGAAGATACCCTTCCCACTTTCACTGCTGATGCATCAAATATGTTCTCAACATGTCCTCTAATATCATGTTGACCCTCTTTGTCTGTCCATTTTTTTGTGGATTATAAGTTGTGTTGAAGGCCAAATTTTTACCCAAACCTGCAAATAACTCTTTCCAAAATCTCGAAGTGAACTTAGCATCCATGTATGACACAATATTCTTTAGGACACCATGCAACCTTACTACATCTCTTATGAAAACCTGTGCTACATCATTGGCTCAATTAGTAGACTTCACTGGAATGATGTGCGCTTCCTTTGTCAACCTGTCAACCACAACCATAATCGAGTCATGTTGTCTAGATTTCCTCAGAAAAACTATGATGAAGTCCATGGAAATTACCTCCCATTTCCACTATGGAATTGAGATCAGTTGTAGTAACCCACCTCGATGCTTACACTCCACCTTTACCTATTGAAAATACAAGCATCTCGCCACAAATTATGTCACTTCTTCTTCAAGTCTGGCCAGTAGTACAACTTCTTCACCATTTTCAATGTCTTCTAATATCCCAGGTGACCTAAATATGGTTTCACATGAAACTATCTTAAGATAATATTCTTGAGCTCGTTTCCATCTGACACATATATCCTATCTGTAAATTTGACCAAACCATCTGATGTGAGATGATATTCCACATCATGCACTTGTACCTGCACTTGTACCTATACATGTACAAGTGCCTGTACTTGCACTCTTCTGTAACATGTGCCTGAGCTCCATTTACCTATTATCTTTTTGACCTACCTATAAGATATGAGCATGTATATCTATCCCATAAGAAATCATAGTTGTTATGTGGTTTACATGTATCAGCCTACTAAGAGCATCTGCGACCTTGTTCTGTTTATCTTTAATGTACTTGATCCCAAATTTGAACTCATTGATCATGGCCAGCCATCTAGCTTTCTTGGAATTCAGATTCGACTGTTCAAACAAGTATCTCAACCCACCGTTATCACTCATCAGTACAAACCTCCTGCTAAGAATATAATGTCTCCACATATTCAATGCATGGATGATCGCTTCCAACTCAAGATCATGTGTCAGATAATTCTACTTGTGCTCATTCAATTTTGTGACTCATAGTACACTACATGTCCCTCCCGCATAAGAACTCCACCAAGTCCCCTCTTGTAAACATTCGTGCATACTACAAACTCTTTGTCTAGATTTGCAATCTTTAGCACTGGAGCATTTGTCAACAATTATTTCAATTGCTCAAAAATTTTTGCACATTCCTCTGTCCATTCATATTTGTTACCTTTTCACTGCAATGACGTGATAGGACATGAAATCTGTGATAATTTCCTGATGAAACTCTTGTAATAAAATTCTAACCCCATAAATGATCTTACCTCATCCACATTCCTAGGAGTTTCCCATTCCATGATAGCCCTTTAATTCTCTAGATCCATTGCTCTACCTTCCTTGGAAACAACATGTCCCAAATAATGTACCTTTGTCTGAAAGAAATTGCAATTTCTAAGATTAGCATACAAATGATGCTCTCTTAGGAATCCCAACACTGCTGCTAAATTTTCGACATGCTCTACCTCATTCTTACCATATACCAATATATCATCAATGAATACAACAAAAAACTTGTCCAAATAAGGATGCAACACACTATTCATCAAGCACATAAAATTAGCTAGAGCATTAGTAAAACAAAAATAACTACAACAAACTCATTATGTATGTACCTAGTCCGGAAAGTTGTCTTGTGAATTTCATCTTCTTTAGTGCGTACCTGATGATATATTGTTCTCAGATCCATATTTGAGAACACTGCTTCTCCCTTCAGTTGATCAAACAAATCATCAATCCTCAGCAATAGATACCTGTTCTTAATGTTCACCTTGTTCAATTTCCTGTAATCAATGCATAACTTGAGGGTACCATCCTTCTTCTTCACAAACAATATCAGTGTGCCCCATGGTGATACACTTGGCCTAATGTATCCTTTGTCAAGAATTTCCTTTAACTGAAAATTCAACTCTACCAAATCTGGGGTGCTCATCCTCTATGGTGCTTTTGATACTGGTGTTTCCCCTGGTACCAACTCAATAGAAAAATACACTTCCCTATGAGGAAAAAATTATGAAATATCTATTGGAAATACATCCTGAAACTATTGTAAAACTGGGTACTTGCTCAAGACATATGCATCCTCAACTCCCTTACCTTTGTCAATAGAAATATGCACTACAAATAACACACACCATTTCCTATGACTACATTTCACCTACATAGTTTTTACCATTCTTATTGATGTTGCCTTCTTCTTACCCTACAAGACTCTCTATTCTCCGTTATACTCCAAACACTTAATAGATTTGTCATAACGATCCACTTTGGTCCTATGGAGATACAACCAGTCAATACCCAAAAACATGTTATATGAACCCAACGACAATACATTCAAATGTGTTGACGTAGACATACCAATCAACTCAAATTCAAAAGCTCTTACCCATTGATGAACTCGCTTATTTGTACCTGTAGCCAACTGCACTAACCAAGAATTTTCATGCACTTCTTTATTCTACCCACACTTATCCAGCAAGTCAGGATTAACATAACTATTATTAGATCCATGGTCAGTCAAAATAGAAATAACTTGATCACAAATATTGCCATCCATCTTGATAATAGATTCCTGGTGATCTGCTTGCCTGTTATCCAATGCTACATAGATCTGAGGAACACTATGTCCAACATCCCCCATTGCCTGTGCTTCCTAAGCAATGTAGATCTATGGTCTACCACCCTCATGTTGTGGAAAATATCTCCTACAATGATCTTTGCCACAAGTCCAACACTGTATAGGCTTCCGACCTGCACCCTTGTTTTGCTTCTAAAACTGAAATCCCCACCCTTTGTTAGATGCATTGAACTTCTCGTGTGGTGTGGTATTCTCTTTGTTACTTGTGTCTTGAGGCCTTTCTTGTTTCTTGTCAATTTTCATTTATTCCTTGCATTACCTTTCAAATATATTTTAGTCTCATATCTGTGCTTTGATTTTTCATAATAATGATTTAGCTTCTGGATGGCCTCCTCCAATGATCTAGGCTCATCAAACTCAATATTGTCTTTAAATGTTATCAAAAACCCACTGATGAATCTCTGAATCTTGGGTTTCTCCTCCTTGACGTAATGCGCATACCTCAATAACTCCAAGAACTTGCTAGTGTACTCCTCGTCATTTATAGAGCCCATATTTAGCTCATAAAACTCCTTTTCCCTATCGTCATAGTATCTCTCTGACAAATACTTCTTCTTGAATAGTCTCTCAAATTCACTCCAAGTCAAATTCTCTTCATAAATATCTATGACGTTATTTACATCTTCCCACCAGATATTTTCTTTATCTTTAAGATTGAATGTAGCTATTTTGGCCTTCATGTTTTCTGAGTGATCATGTAACTGAAAGAGCGTATTCATTCCAAGAAATCATGCTTTTTTATACTATGATTTATTCATTTCCCCATCGAATGTAGGTGGATTTTCTTTCCTGAAATCATCTGGAATATATCCCCTATCACTTTTCCTGTAATGATGGTAACGACGATGACCATGATACCTGTCAGAACCAGAACTAGAATAGTACATGTTTCCATCACTCCTCATATCTAGAGTATCCAAGAAATTTCCATCCCTGATCGTGTCATCTATATCTGACCTGTGCCCACCATGAGATCTACTTCCATATGCCCCATTATCCCTATCCTCATGTCCATAGTTGATCCAAAGTGGTCCATGTCCATGCAATTTTGACAAACTGTAAAGAGTTACTACATTGACTTCTGCTTGTTTCTCCTGTGCCTGCATGATTTTGTCATTATCTACTTTTCAACTCCTTATTTACTCCTTTAAAATCCTCAATGTGTCTTCTAATTCAGAAGAGTTCCCAACACCAAGATACTCATCTGATTCATAGGGAGAATATTCGTAATCTTCCATATTGCTTGTCATATTTGATCTCTTCTTCCTGCTAGGTATATTATGTTAGCTACACCAAATCATAAAAAAACTAGCGTACCTTAGTGTTGGCATGAGGGGTCCTGACCCAGGTTCAGATATTTATGAAACCAACAAAACCTCCAATTGTTGGCCCTTTCGGAAATGACCTGCTTACGCAGGTCAAAGTCTCACCCGAAGCATTATGGGGGGGTGCTAGAACCAGGTTTCCGCGCCCTGAGGAAGAATTTAATGTGGTTGCCCTAAACAGACTTATAAAAAAATATAAAACAAGTGCATCAATAGAACAACGGATCAACTCTTTGCAGATTATCCCAACATGTAATATATATGTACTCACACACATTAAATAGATATACTTTAAGAAGATCTATTCATTAACACTGTATTTCACACATAATATACGTCATTCATTGTGCAAATACATTTAATCATAAACATAAGTAAAGAAGAAATAACTAAATAGATTCACAATAATAAGATAAATAACACATCAAGTGCATAACATATTCAACGTCGCCAAAACAGTCTTCTATATTAAGAGATCCAACATTTCAATACACTCTTATCCTTCCACGCACACAATCAACGAATTCCGCACAAAGCTAATACTTAGGTCTCTGTGCACACAACTAGCAAGAGCATTTCTACCCAAGACCTAGACTTAGACAGAAATCTTTATCAAACATACATCATCAAAACATAAGCTTCTCTTCACTTGACTCAATCTATCTATATTTATACTAATATTAGCACACAGATACCATGGTATCAAACCATGGTTTGAGACACATGGTTTTCCCTTAAAACCCGTTACATTTATTAGGGAATTTGACCCTTCCCAAAGCCCCTTTGACTCTTTCGCGTAGTGCGCACAACAAAAATTCACCAAAATTGACCCCAGGGGACCGCGCTCCAACAGGCCCCCAACACGAACTCGTGACTCATCACAAGTCACTGTGGGGGTGGGCTCCTTCATCTTCACTTTGAGTGCTTCAACAGAGCTCTTCAGTGACAAGACCACTTCGACACTCTGTGCAACATCTCCATGTGCTTCGTTCACTAATTTTTCAGTTGTCAGCCCTTCAGCTACCAGATTGATGTTACGTTGGGTCTACTGAAGGCTCTCCAAGGCACCATCCTATGTTTGAGACAAGTGTAGGGCTTCCTCAACCCACAACTCCATCCTTGCTTCCAGAAGCTTCTCGTGGTGACGCGGATCTTCTATCTCTGTTTTAATAGCTCGGCCCTCATAAAGGTGGGAAAGTATTTGAATGGTCACCAATGTAGGTGCCTCCATTTGTATGTTGTCAAAATCTTGTTCTCTCATGCAAAATTCATTGCACAACTGCTGAACCATTGGGTCATTCTGAACCGAATTCCAGACACCCATGGCTTCATCTAACAATTGGCTGCACTCTGTTACTGTAGCTGTTATGCTATTTTTCGATGCCTTGGCTTCTGTGGCACACTTTGCTCTGACTTTTGAGGTGTTTTTGGCTGTAACTTCATCTGTAATTCCGCAATTGTTTGTCCAAATTTTTCTGGGACAATCTACACTTCCTCACACGAGGCCTTCAGTGTAGCGGCTAAACCTTCCAATTTTTCTACAGGTACGTCTGAGGCAGGGACCGCTGTAAAATCACTGCATACTTGATGAAGGCTTCCAAGGCATCGCGCTAAGCCTCAACTGCGTGACATGCCTCCTCCATTTTATTTTATTTTTTGTTGAAGTATTTTTGCTTGCTGCTATGACTCAGTGGCAACATGGTAGGCTCGGGCTTCTCTGAACTAAGATTAGTCCACAATCATGTTTTAGATCATGTGTAGCTTCCCTGCTAGCAGCACAACTAGCTCAACATTGATTTCTTTGCAGAATCTTACTTGCAAACACAGAGTCAAAGAATATACTTGGATGGCAAGTGTGGGGATTTGGATGAGGTGGCTATCCCCGGTCGATGGAAACACTATGTTGATCGGCTGTGTGCTAGTAGCAGAGATGCTCGTGTGTAGTCAATTTAGCGTCCTAAATTGCTAACATAAATTATCAACCAGGGCTAGTAAACTGATGAAGTGTGGTGCACTGTATGTGCTTAAGTGACCTCTTCCTTACCTCGTTGTATGTGTTTTTTTATTGTTTTTGGGGGTTTTTTCTTTTTAGTAATTAGTATGCTACTCTATGTTCAACAGATGAAATCAAATCTATGTCAAAAAGAAAAGAAAAAGAAACCTTAGACTCAAAACAGAATGTAATTGTAAATTCTATCTCTAATTAGGAAAATGGTGAAAAACATAACATTCTAATCCATGGATATCCTAGTTTGCAAATGAACATGAAATGTAACTCAACATAATACAACCAAATCTTTTTCATCTAATATTGATATGTTGGAAGAGCTTTTTAAGAAAAAAAATGATTGTAAGATAATGAAGGATCTTTGGTAGAAAGGCTCATTCTACAATCCAATATGAGGGAGATGTTAAGTATGTCACGTCCTCAAAAAATAATAAAAATAATTTAAACAATTAAAAATCTATTAACTCAACAATTAAGTGTTGATATTATAATTGAGCCAAAAGGCTCATTGAGCCGAAAGGCTCATTCTACAATCCAATATGAGGGAGATGTTAAGTATGTCACATCCTCAAAAAATAATAAAAATAATTTAAACAATTAAAAATCTATTAACCCAACAATTAAGTGTTGATATTATAATTGAGCCAAAAGGCTCATTCTAGAATCCAATACAAGGGAGATGTGTAAGTATGTCACGTCCTCAAAAAATAATAAAAATAATTTAAACAATTAAAAATCTATTAACACAACAATTAAGGGTTGATATTATAATTTTATACAACTTTATAGAAATTATATATATATATATATATATATATATATATATATATATATATATATATATAACTTAAACAAAGTGTTTGAATATCCATATTAACTAATATATTTCAGCATGGATTTTCTCTCTCTACAGAAAGTGTGTATATATATATGTGTGTGTATGTTAACCTTAGCTTGAAAGGAAAACTTAATTGAAGGTAATGTAGAGTAGTTACTTTTTAATAAGAGGAAAATGTGTGACTAATTCAATTTTTAATATAAAATATTAATAATGATAAAATATAAAATTATGCAATTTAAACAATGAAAAATTACCACATAAAACTATATTAATCACAAATTTACGAAGTAGTAAAATGTATTAATTGACATGTAATTTAAAAAAAAAGTTTGATATTGGATCTCTCAAGGCCCTTGGTAGATATGTGGTTAAACTGCATCTATATTGTTTCTACATCCCAGTGTGAAGGCTACATTAAGTATGTTCATTCCTCATAAAATAAAAATAAAATATTCTATAAATAGAAAAACAATGTCGCCTATAATAAAAATGAAAAAAAAAAATATATGCTATGCATTTTTAATTAGTTGTCCATATGACCTAATATCATGTAAAGTAATTAGAAGTAAAAAAAATATGTGAGTAAGATGTTTAAATCTTAAGTTTTTAAAAAATATTTTAATAAGTGATATCAACTTTATATAAATCTATATATAGAAAAAAATGTTAAAAGAAAATATTTTAATGTATGATAGAATCAAATATCCAATGTGAGTTATGAATAAAATAATTTAATATGAATTAATATAAAATGTTTCAATACACATGTTATGTAATCTCTATAACAATCAAAAGTGAAATTTAAACAATAACAAATTTTTGTATTCTAAAATAAGTTTGCAAGAAAAGGAATTTGATCCCTTTCGGCTCATGTTAGATCCATGTTTTAGATGGATCTATCTTTGGTTAATCTAATTGCAAAACAGAAAATGCTAATTAACTCAACATGATACAACCAAATCTCTTTCATCTAATATTGATATGTTGGAAGAGCTTTTAAGAAAAAGAATGGTTGTAAGATAATGAGGATCTTTTAATCTAATTGCAATAACTTAAAACATTATAGTGAAATCTCATTCATTTGATAAAGGTTTGTTGGAAGAGCTTGAGAAAAAAGATTACTATAATGTAGTAAGGATCTCCTATGAAATGCTGAAATAACTTATAACATTACAACTAAATCTCATTCATGAGTTAAAGGTTTATTGGAAGAGCTTTTTGAAAGAGATTAATCATAATGTGATAAGGATCTTCTATGAAGCAAAACAATCAATAACTCACAATACTACAACTTAGTCCCATTCGTGAATTAAGGTTTATTGGAAGAGCTTGTGAAAGAGACTAATTACAGTATAATGAGGAATCTGATCTAAAATTGTGTGAACAAAATATTTCTTATACAGAGATTGACAGTAGGGGCTTTTATTGGTTATTTCACCTTTACTAGAAAGGATGAAACCAGAAGCTTCTGGCCCTCTTACTGACTCTGCCTAAAGAAATATAATGTAAACACTAAAAACTAAATAACAGAAAATGAAATGCTAATAACTCAAAATATCACAATTGAATCTCATTCATTTAATAAATATGTTTTGGAAGAGCTTGAGAAAGAGAATAACTGCAATATCATGAGGATCCTTTATCTAAGAAAATGACAAGAAAAATAATGCTAAAAGCTATGATTTCAGAAAGCAATCTAAGTAAGGAAATATGATAAAACAGAATTGAAAACAACTTATCTAGAAAACATGCAAAATCCTCCTTGGATAGCAGGGGCCCTCTGCTACCAATTTGGTGTAATCCTTAGCTCCTTGAAGATGTAATCAAAACAGCGTCAAAGAACTTCTTTATTAAGAAAAACTCACAAATCTACATCCCATTCCATCTTAAGCTTTGTTACAAAAGACTCTCTATTCCTTTTCTCTCCTTCTCCTATTTCACTACTTTTTCATTACTCTTTCATTACCCATGATAGGAGAAAGCTTCTCCTATTTATACAAAATATGAGGAGTCATATCATTAATGAGAGTCCATGAATCTCTCCCTCCATCTCTAGAGTTACAATCAAAATAAGAAATGATAAGACACATGTCTTTCTAGAGTTTCAACAGAACTAAGAAATGAGACACATATCATCTTAGAGTTTCAATACAACAAGGAAGTGAGACACATATCCTCTTATAGTTTCAATACAACAAGGAAGTGAGACACATATCCTCTTGATCCCATAATCTTCTCCAACCAAATTCGAATTTGGCCTTAGAGTGCCACATAAGGGTCTTCTAGAAGTCTCCTTTTGACCTACACATGTCACAAAACTCATAACATATATATAGATATATGAAACTATGTTAATTTTCTAGTTTCTAATCATAAATTCACTTAAAATACATAAAATAAATAACTTTGGAAAACAAGGATCCTAACCCATATATTTATGAAAATGGTTACTTGATGTAGGGTTTTAGGTCAGATGGCTATGAGATAAGAGCTAAATGGTTATGACATAATGGAAATATGTATGAATATGGAAAACACTTTTGAGACTCAACAACTCGCTTGAAGCTGGCTCACTTAGGCCAGGCTCGCTTGAATTAGTCTCGCTTGTATCTTGAACTCTTGGATCCCTGTCTGCACACCTTCGAGTGCAAATTTGTATTGTGCCTCTAGATTTGTGCACATATCTTTTTTTGTGGACATTACGATATTGGAAATTTCGTTAAACTTGTCCTCTATCAAAGTGAGGTCTTCATCGCTGGATACTTTGGACCCTTTTCTCTTTTTTCGTGGACCTCCCACGGCTTGAGTACCTCGCTTAGTCCCTTTGGTGGTCTGAGCCTTAGTTTTTTTGGCACTTGCACCGTTTTTTCTGGTTCTGTCTCTTTTTCTAAATCAATGTTCTCTCCGGTGGTGGTCTACGTAGGCTCAAACTCTGCATATTTTCCCTTTTGTTGTGTTCCTGTGGTATTCTTGGGCTTTGTTGGAGTCTTCATAATTGATGATGATGCACCCCCAGTGGTGCATGGCTCCAACCAAGCAGGTGGCCTCTCCGTCGCGATGTGCACTAAGTCTTCTTCTGTGACGAAATACTACAACTCATACCAGATTCCTTCAGAAGCACCTTTCATGCGGATATGTATATTATGGAGCATCTATTTGAAGTCCACGATCATTTTTTATTGCTCATACAAGGTTGGGGACAACCTTGGCTTCAACTGAATCACATGACACAATCATGTGTAAAAGAGGACCCACAAGAATTTATTTTCATTTATTCTGGCTGGAACCTTGGAATTCCACAGAGTGGTGTAGTGCGTGGCTTCACACATCTCTAGCTCTATCTCTGGGAATTGTGTTTCTCTGGGGGTATTCCATCCAATGAGTGCGACAAGGAGGATCAACCAAGTGTAGTAGAAATTTTTTCCTTCCTCCCGCTCCTCGCGCACATTTTCCAGAAACTCTATGCATAAATATTGTGCCCAGTTGTACTGGAAACACTTCTTACATTGCGCAGCAAGCATAATAACATGCGTTGGGACTTCCTTCACCCTGCACTTCCTCATCATTTTATAGGCAAGAACTATTGTTCCAAATTAGATAGTCAGGTCATTGATTTCTCTTTCCACAAACCCTTGAGTGTGGCATGACACTTTGTAATCTTTCTTTACTTTGTCGGTGACCTTCTTCTCTTAACCCTTCCCGCTAAATGCTGCTATAGGGTTTGCACCCTGGTCATCCAAACCAGTGATACAATGGATCAACACAGTGTCGATGGGTATGTGCTCCTCGAGGCATATACAATCATCATGAATCAATGAGAGTTGTTTTCGCACGCAAATATCATTGAGCAAGTTGTGCCTGAAGTGAGGGATCCACAACAGATTCGTCAATCATGACTTATGCAAGCCCAACGCCTAGGGCATCGGCTCAACCTTCACGATGCCATCATCATATTGAATGCACTCGAGATACATGTCCGGCATGAGCTTGGGAAAATTTTCCTGATCAGCGAGGTCCCAATCCTCCATTTTCAACAGTGGTATTTTAGTGAACATGTCACCCTCAACTTGTATGTTCTCCGACAACAAACGCATATTTATATAAGAGCACACTTTGTAAAATTCCTTCAGGATCTTCACCGAAACTTTTCTTGATTCAACATATGCAGTCTACCACGTGATAGGATTTGAAACCTCTACCACATCCTCTTCCTCCATTAGCATTTCTTGGAAACTTGACCATTGACTTCTTTTAGCGCTTAGTTGCGGTGAAGTGTGGCTTAGGGTTTTTTCTCTGGGTTACTTCCGAGGACACGAGGTGTTGTCCCTTCTTGAGTACGAGCCAGCATAGGGGTCTCAATAGCTTGTAGAGAGGATTCTTTTCGTGATCTAGTAGTAGTCATGGGTTGTATTAAGTGACCTAAACCTCTACGACGCAACTCCTCCACAAAAAGTGGATTAATACTAGACATAGAATTCATACAGGCTTTGGAAATCAGAGAGCTCTATGCACAAAAATCACACAAAATGAAAAGGGAACTAATGCAACCCCTTTAGTCATATTTATAAATTAGGTACATCTTAAACGATCCCTTTTGCATTAATGTAGCTCCATAAATGTTAAAACGGCTCCAAATCTGGCATAATCGCCTCATTAAATGCAACTTAAATGCTCCTCCAAACGGTAAGAATACTGTCTTATCCAAATTTACTGTTCCAACAGCTATATTTTTGCACCTCTATGACCTATTCAACCTCTGCGCGCTCGTTGTACTTGTCTGTGCATCTGCCATCCCTTTTGTGCAGATCCAATTCTTCACCATATAGTCATTTGGTGCACACAGGGAGAGGGTCATTTGGTGTAAGGCTTCAATTGACTTCCATTAACATACCTAGAGAGGTTTTCTTCGCTCAACGTGTCCAGACACACCACACCTATGTTAGTGATTTCCTTAACAACATATGGTCCTAGCCAATGCATCTTGAACTTCCCTGGGTGGCGCACAAACTTCTTGTCATACAACAAAACCAAATCTTCTTCCTTAAAGAACCTTCTTTCTAATATGCCTACCATGCCATTATTTTTCGCATGCCGTCCGCACTTCTTGATAAAATTTTGCGATAAGAGATCAGATCCTTTTCTAGCATGACCAACTGCGATAGTTGTTCTTCCATTAGATTGGGTCCCATTAATTTATGCAATCGTCAATTACTTAATTATGAATTGGGAAAATATCCTATCTGATAATTTAGCTAAACACATCATGGATTTTAGGAATAAAAGAAGTGTTTCATCTAGAGAAATGCCCCCCTTTTATATGAGTGCCTATGTCATGGACGCAATTTGCTTTTCTTCTAGTTTTCCTACCATGGGATGGAAATGGATGACCCAAGACCCTACCCCAATCCACATTTACCACAGAGCCCTCTAGGATTCAAACTTCCATTTGAATTTTTACAAAATTTTCCATAGAGTCATGTTGCCTATGCACCTGATGATATTCAATGAGAAAGCCCCTAGGGTTTCCAAAGAGGCTAGAAATTATTTTTGTTGCTAGATGGTTTGCAGATGAAAGTTTCACATATATCAGAGTATTTGGGAGTTATGCTTCTCCTCATGTCCTACCATATCATGAACCTTATAAGTTACTTGCAATATAGATAGCCTACCAGCTTGTTGTAAATGGTATTTCTAAATAGCTTAAAGATGTTAAGAAGGCCGTTTGGCCTAATTTCCCTTTACAGTGTGGTACTTTTGCACTTTTTGATATTGGTCATGCCTACAAGGAAATGTCAAAATTTAATCTATTGAATTTGGCAGTAATTCCAAAGCAGCCATATGATCCCAATGGTGTAATTAATAACTTCATCACAGAGCTCAAAATGAAGCCTTTTGTGAAAGAAATAGACAGATTTGATGATTTCTTTCAAGGCATTGAAAAAATTTCAGATGTACTCAAGTTTGCATCCAGTTAACTCAATCAAGATGATTTGGAATCCTTCCAAGCATACAAAAATAAGACACTGGAAAGAATTCCTCTTGACTTATTGACTATTGAAGATTTCATCAGACCAACTCCAAGTATTAGCTTGGATAATGAAATTAAGGACATGTCTGAGGATGAGTCAGAAAAATCAGAGCATCAATGTCAGGATTTGGATCATTCTGAAAATGAATCTGAAAACAGAAAGGAAAACCTAAAAAAGATAATTGATCAAGTAATCCAAGAGATTGAGATGTAGGAGAGAAAATGAGGTAATGGAACAGAGTCAACTTCTCAAGAAGATCAAAACAGTCAAGACATACTTGATCAGTTAGGAAAATCACAACCAAATAATTTAAATAATGAATGGTGTTATTGCCTAAATCTACCTCGAGCTGGGGAAGGAAGGCGAGTTGAGGTAACATCAAACCACGCTCGATGCAGTAGCTAGCCCTACGAGATCGAGAGAGGTTCTCTCCGGGTCAATCTCAGCAAAAATAATCGATGGGGCTTGAGATGACTTGAAATAAAAGCTGATTTTAGGCTAGGTATATAAGTAAAGGAGTTTGATTTTGATTTTGGGGGTTTTGTTGGAAACAAAGGGAAAGGCAGTTTTGGGTTCGGGGATGAGGCCTAGTTTTTGCAGAGTTCTGAATGGGGCAAGGAAGGCAATTTTTTTGATGCTTTGGATTGAATGAATGGATAGTTCAGACCGGTGAGGAGCTGAAGAGGGAAAGAGGCTTTCAAGAATCCTCTTCAAACAGATGAAAACATGGAAAATTAAACAAAACTCAAGGCAGAGCAAAGCAATCTAATGAATTCCACCTTTATCACTCATTTGTTTAATTTAAGAAGAAAATAGGAAGGGAAATGGTATACATCAAACATTAGTAAACTTACAATCACTGAGAGAAACACACCATCAAAACATAGAGCCACATGGATCCCAAAGAGTGCTGCAAACCCTGGTCTATTCCTTTGCCAAAATTGCAGAGATGAAATGTACAATGAAGTGCCCAGCAATCCCAAGTGTCCAACCTCTGAAAATGACTAAGAAAATACAAGATATATACCAGCCTAACTCATCCCCATGCCTATAGGGGTCGAGATCACCATTCTAGGAGTTGTTTCAACAAGATCTAAACTAAGAACTGGAAAATAGGCAATGAAACAACTTGCCTCTATAAGATAGGAAACTGATTCATTCAGTTACATTTCACTTTTTGGTGATTGAATCTACTTGGATGTGTAAAAATGTGCCAAAATTACATCAAAGTCATGAAATTACATCAATTTACATCAAGATCTATACATATGAGGATAAAAAAGTCAAACTGGTCAAAACTAGGCGAAAATCTGAACTGCTGAGTGAAAATTAGGCCAAATTTCCCAATGCGCCGTGCCTGAAATCTCTATGCGTAGCGCCACTTTGAGGCTAATTTTGAGGGCCTTCTCGAAGTCCAAAGTGAGCGCAGGATAGCTCATTGGAAATATATGCCTGTCTAATTTCCAACCCAAGTAGAATTTCTGAATTTGGTTTCCATTTGCCCCTCCAAAAATCAAATCTCCCAACACTGCTTCCTGTGTGTCCAAAAAGTGGCAGAAAGGCCATTTTTAAGGTGTTTTTGACCATTCAAGCAACCCAAAACTTGTAAAAATCCTTAGGTAATGGGTAGGCATGCATAAATTTTGATGAAAAATATAGAAATACAAATTTTTCCTCAATAGGAGCTGCCAATTATAAGCACGCGCCAATTGGCGCTACGCGTCGGGCAGGAAAATCTGTGTTAAGGCCAAAAAATTCAAAATTGAAATTTTTTTTCCCAAATTTCTTGAAATTTGGGCTGAATGTCCACCATCAAGCACTATGCTGAGCCAAAGAAGCTTCGGCCAAAATTTGGAGTCTATCATGCCTTTTGCGACGCTTTAATGCCCTCTTTAACTTTGCCTTCATGATCTTGATTCGCGCCTTGCAAACTGATTTCACGCCAAATAATGATTCTTCATGTGCCTGAGCATGTTATTTTCCTTTTTGGCCTTCTAGGTGCATGTAGTTCAGTGGAGGAATCACTGTCTCGGTCATAGGATGTATCGGCATCTGTCCCCATGATGTCCAAGGTCTATGTTGTCTTGGATGAAAAATGAAAGTTTGGTGTTTTTGATTTGATTGCCAAATATGTGGTAATATGGGAGGGAATATGGAGGAATAGGATAGTGGGAATAATGGATTATTACAAAGTGAATATTTAAATTGCCACTTGAAATTTGTGTGTTAAGGGTTTAGGGACAGCCACTTAGTTTTTGGGATAACTTGGGATTTGGGAAATTTTACAAGTGAAATGGGAAAATGAGAATGATAAGGAATGCAATGACTTTAGGGATAGGGAAATAGGCTTAGGAATGAGTGATTTTAGGGATGTAAGAGGATGGGGAATGGATTGTAGTGATGAAATAATCAGTGAGGGGGAGGAAAAACAATGTGGAGAATGGAAGTTTTTGGCATTAAAATTAGTTTCAAAACCCTAAGGAGGCCCTTCTAAATCAAGATAATACCAAATAAATGTTTATTGGAAATTAAGAGGTGGCTTTGAATTACTTGAACAAGGGTGACCAAGTCAATTTTTTGATTTGGAAGAAATGGCACGAAATTTGCTTTCTGGCCCAATGCGTAGTGCAACAACCCGATGCGTAGCGCCACAACCCGATGCGTAGCTCCTTTTTGCAGGAGGATTTTGGAGGCCTTCCCGGTGTCCAAATTGGGCACGGGATAGCTTTTTGGAAATCTTATTGAGTCTAATTTCCAACCCAAGTGTAATTTTTCAATTTGGAGTTCATTTGCCTTGTCAAAATCAAATCTCCCAAGACTGGGAAAAATGAGCAGAATGAGGCTGCCTCAAGGGAGAGTGCTGTTGCAGTCAACTTTTGAAAGTCTTCCTCAGCTCCAAATTGAGCTCATGATATCTCATTGGAAATATATTTGTGTCTGGGTATCATTTGACTCATCAAGAAAGTCATTTGGCCAACCAAGCTAGGAGAAATATTTATTTTCCCAAGGTCACTTCAGAGGTGCATCAATTCTCCTGAGGCAACTGTATTTTTGACATTTCTCTAAAACCATGACACCTATGTAAAAAGTGAAGGATTTTTTTCTTCCTCGGAATATTTTGGACAAAAACCTCTCTCAAGTTTCTAAAATTCATCTTTTATTGCTCAGAAACATCATTGGAGTGAAACCTATCCCGATGTGTGGAACAAGGGATTTGTCGAAATGAAGCGAAATGAAGGGGATAAGGGGCTTCTAAATTCTTGAGAAAATTTTTGGAAGTAGGGAGGGATGTTAGGAAGCAGGGGAAAGTGGAATTTCAGAGATTGAGTGAGGGGAAGGGGTCCAAAAGGGAAAAACACAGGCCTAGCCTAGAAAATTGCCAAGTTATAGCAAGAAACTAGGGTTTGTGCGAAAATGAGGAATTTGGGGGATCTCGGTGATGGGAAGTGTTTAATAAGGTACATTAAGGATAGGGGAAGGTGTATGAACATCAGGATACAAGTTTTGCTGATGATTTGACCATCCAAGAGAAATTACCTTCAAAACCCTAGGAGAGGGAAATGAACCTTACCTAGGCACAACTGAAGCATGAAAAATGTGTAAAATGAACCTTTGGAACTTGACATGATGATGACAACCATATTACACTCATTTGAATGGTGACATGGACCGACATTTGGACAAATTTGAAAAGAGTGAAAGCAAACCCTAGACCTAATACCTAGTGACCAAATTTTGCTTGAAGACTCTCTGAAATGACAAAATTTGACCTTGACACCTTAAAATCACCTTGTAAGAGCATGTTTGATCACTGGAGGAAGGCTGCAAATACTGACACTAACATTGGCTCCAATGGGGATGGTAGCTCCTTGGAGGTGCCAAGAACTACAGATCTTTGGAAAGCAGACAGTGCCTTCATCCATTGGGCAATGGAGTCAAAAACTCAAGCTGAAATGCATGACTGAAAACTGATGACTTGACGACACAAATTGACTCTCACTCAACTAAAAATTGACTCGATACTTAAACACAACCGACAAACTGGAAAATATGCTCAATATGAAGCTTATTCAATACAACCTACTCTAGTTGTTCCATTCATCACCTGATCAAGTGAAATGAAACAACCAAGCAACCAAGTAAGTATTCCGGCTGCTG
Source organism: Pinus albicaulis (assembly GCA_034641835.2). Taxonomy (NCBI): domain Eukaryota; kingdom Viridiplantae; phylum Streptophyta; class Pinopsida; order Pinales; family Pinaceae; genus Pinus; species Pinus albicaulis. The sequence continues at coordinate 737,121,585 of CM076573.1, read as the reverse complement.
TTTGAATTCTCCGCAAGTGCTCGCTTATGAACAACAAGAGAGAACTACTGAAAGGAAACTCCCATGAAAACTTGTGAACAGATCCGTTGAATACTATGGATTCTCTATCCGCCTCCAAAAACACTGCATAAGGATCTTGAAATTCATGCACACTAGGACTTAGCTCATCCAATGGATTACTTCTCTTTTCCTCATACCATGAATGCAAACTTTGATTTGAGCTTTGTGACGAGACTCCTGCTAAAAATGACAAAGAGACCTGCTGCTGGATCAAGTTTATATCAGCACACGTTTCAAGCTTACATATAGTCAATGGAGTAGGACTTTGACTACAGACATCATCCAACACATCAGCTATTGGATCATGAAAAAATTGAAAAGACTAAAAAGACTGCTGCAACTCATTTTCTATTGGTTCTGATGAGATTACATGATTTCCTACAAGCTGCTCATTTGAAGATTTACTATGCAATTTACCCTTCAAAAAGCGAAATGATTCAAAACAAAATGGTACGGAGTCATCTTGTATCATTTGATCATATGTGCCAGCTTCCAAGTCTTCATTTGCAACTTGAAAATCAATGGCATTCAGAAGCTGCAAATCTGGATATGGGAAGTCTTGAACAAAGTTTTTATTGCCCTCAAGATGGTCCAAATCAAGACTTGTTGACAGTTGATTTCTGATTGCATGGAATTTGTCTCTGATGAATTGAAACAAGTCAAAACAAAAAGGCAAAGATCCTTCACTTACTTCAAAATTTGCTGCACTTTCCTCGTCATTGTCATAGCTGGTATGCATCGGTTGATCACTGTACTCAAGCTGCTGAAAGTGAACTTCCTCCGTCCACAAAATAGCTGTTGATTTGTCTGCAAGATTAGCTTCTGTTTGGAGAAAATCATCATCATCATACTGATCAAACTGAGGCAAATCATCAGTATAAAACACATCATCAAGCATATATGTCATATCAACAGATCTCTCTTCTCCAAGATGATCTAAAAAACAATCATTATCAGATCTATGACAACTAGGATAAGAAACAAAATGTTTTGGATCAGCAACTTGTTCTTCTTCAATCAACGAGCCATGGGCTTGAACATTATACTCATTCCTTGTGGTGATCTTTTGCATCATCTCTTCCACTGCACTTACCAACATGTCAAGCTTTACCTCTAGAGATTTCGATTCCTCCGGATCTATTTTTTCATCTCTTCTTCCTTCAACCTTGCCCTTTGGATCCGCAAATGAGATTCTACATCTACTGCATTGTTCTGCATCTCTTCAAGTGTTGCAAGATTCCTTTCTCTCAGCTGAAACTCCATTTCTGGATCAAAGGCACCCAGGTAGTGCAAGAGAGCAGATCCAGGAGGAGGTCTTATATCAACTGGCATCGAAAAATATACTTTGTTAAATCTGGCAGAAAACTATTGTACTATCTCCCCTGGCAATCTTTTCAGTTGGTTATACTCTTCTACAATCAAGAAAGGGTTTTGTCTGATCACCCACCTGTCGAGGAAAACTTTGACGAACTGCTGGAAATCTAAGATGCTCGCATCAAGCAGGGTTTTGAACCAACTCTTGACTTGGCCTTGAAAAGAAAGAGCAAAAAGCCTAATACTAACATCTTCTTCATCAACTTCAAAAAGGTCAAGAAAAGACTAAAAATTCAGAACATGTCTCTCAGCAGTGATGCTGTCGCGTTCACCATCAAATCTTGGTAGATATAGGTCATGATTTTTAGGGAAAGCATGGAGTATAGGAGGTAAAATCAGAGGCTTGTATCGATCTGGAATTTTACAAGGTATAGGGGTATGTTCAGTCTTGGTCTCTTGAGGTTCATCAGTTTGAAGATGGTCATCGCAATATTAGGAAGAAAGGTCTTGATCAAGCTCAAAAGCATGCAAATATTTGGTATTCACAATCTTCAAAGGGAAGGAATCAAATGTAGGCCGAGGATCTTTTCTCAAACACAATATACTTTGCAAAGCCTTCTTGACATTCTCAGGAAAAGAGAAGAAATAATTTACGACAAAAAACAAAGTGTCTTGGATGAAATTCCAACTTGAATACCTGATCTTTCCATATTTTCCTTTCATGTCTCTACTATTCAGGTTCATCCTCCAGTGGAGTCCTTCGATCTGATATCAAAACTGATTTAGAGTTGCTAGGTGAATGATTTCAGCCTTGCGGTGTCTGATCGTTGTCCACCATCAACAATCATATATGAACTTGATTAGATCTTAATGAGGAACTAGATGTTCATTTCATAAACTAGACCGGAGATTGACTGAAGCAGCATTCATCTACTTTCGCTAATGCAAAGCAAGAGCGTTTCGAAGGCTACTTGGCTAACTTCAGGCTCCGTCTATAGTTTATAAAGCAAAAAAAAAAAATTTCATCCCCAGTGGAGTCGCCACTATGTTATTGCCTAAATCTACCTCAGGCTGAAGGAAGGCAGAGTTCAGGGTAACATCAAACCACGCTCAGTCTGGTAGCTAGCCCTACCAGATCAGGAGAGGGCTCTCTCCAGGTCATTCTCAGCAAAATAATCAATCGGGCTTGAGATGACTTGAAATAAAGGCTGATTTTAGGCTAGGTATATAAGTAAAGGAGAAGATATAGAAAATCCTAACTCATCTCCATGCCTCTAGGGGTCGAGCTCATCACTCTAGGAGTTGTTTCAACCATATCTAAACTAAGAACTAGAAAATAGGCAATGAAAAAACTTGCCTCTATATGATAGGAAACTGATTCATTCACTCACATTTCACTTTTTGGTGAATGAATCTACTTGGATGAGTAAAAATGTGCCAAAATTACATCATAGTCATGAAATTACATCAAGTTACATCAAGATTTACATGAAAAAGTCAAACTAGCCAAAACTAGGCCAAAAAATGAGCTGTTGAGTGAGAAATAGGCCAAATTTCCCAATGCGTCGTGCCTGAAATCTCTATGCGTAGCACAAATTTCAGGCTGGTTTTGAGGGCCTTCCTGAAGTCAAAATTGAGTTTAGGATAGCTTGTTGGAAAGCCCTTCCTGTATAATTTCCAACCCAAGTGGAATTTCTGAATTTGGTTTCCATTTTCCCCTCCAAAAATCCAATCTCCCAACACTGCTCCCTGTGTGTCCAAAAAGTGGCAGAAAAGCCATTTTTTAGGTGTTTTTGACCCTTTAGGCACCCCAAAACTTGTCAAAATACTTAGGTAATGGGTAGGCATGCATGATTTTTGATGAAAAATCTAGAAATGTAAAGTTTTCCTCAAAATGAGCTACCAATTATAAGCGCGCGCCAAGTGGCGCTACGCGTTGGGCAGAAAAATCTGTGTTTAGGCCAAAAAAAACAAAATTGACAAAACGTTTCCCAAATTTCCTGAAATTTGGGCTGAATGTCCACCATCAAGCACTATGCAGGGCCAAAGAATCTTCGGCCAAAATTTGGAGTTTATCATGCCTTTTACGCCTCCTCGATGCCTTCTTCATCTATGTTGCCTGAGGTGAATATGAGGAGTTTGGTGTCTTTGGTTTTTGTTGCCAAATATGTGATAACAAGTGAGGGACTATGGAGGGATAGGGTGGTGGAAATGATGGAAATAATAGACTATTATCAAGTGAAATTGTGAATTAAAGAGATTGGGGCAGTCACTTGGTTTCTTGGAACAACCTTGGGGTTTAAGGAAATTTACAATTGGGATGGGGACATTGGGAATGGTTTAGGAAATGAATGATTTAGGGATACAAGGGAGTATGAAAATGGACTAATGTAACAAGATAGTTAGTGAGGATGGAATAAAAAGGCGTGGAAATGGAATGACAGGCACAAAACCACTTATAAACCCTAAGGATTGCACAAGATAATTGGGTTTGCATTTTTGTAATAAAATCCTCATAAACAACACAAGATCTTGTTCATTAACAATGGAGAGTTTACTTAACCTACTTGGACCAAGAGAGACCGAGAATATTTGGAGGTTTGGAAGAAATGGCAGTTAATTAGCTTTCTGGCCCTATGCGCCGCGCAAGTAACCCAATGCGTCGCGCCCCTCCAATGCGTCGCGCCAGTGTATTTTTTACATTGCAGAGGGAGGCCAAATGCGCCGCACTGGATTCGGTGATCGCGCTAAACTGCCAATACGCCGCGCACCCAACTTTGCCTAGTTTTACCTCCAAGCTTCTTCCTTCACTCCTCACACCTCTTCTTTTGGCTCATTGCTGTCTTTGGCATGCGAATGAAACTTTGAACAATGAAACTATCTTTTATGCCAAAGGTTTCAATTTTTGTTTTTGAAAACCCACTTTGTAATATTTGTAAAACTTGACATTTCACTTTAAACTATGTTTTGTCTCCTTTGTGCTTTTGACTGAATAATGAGCTTTTGTCTGTTTTGCAGGGGAATGAATGGCATGGAGCTTTTGGCAAAGGTGACCAGGGCTTGTTGACTTGATGTGCTGTTGACATTGACTAGACATTCTAAAGACTAATTAACGAAACCCTAGACCTAATAGAGACTAAAAACCACAAATTGTTTTTAGGGAAACCGAGGAGACCAAAAATGTAAAATGAGCGCAAATGATTTTCATGAGCAGAGACCCTGAGCCAACGGGTACATGACATGGGGATACGAGCTGACAGGACCATGCTGTCAGACGATCCATGCTCTAATGCAATGCGGATAGTGAGCCAGTTGAGACACCTAAAATGAAATGCCTTGAGAAATTTGATCTCTGACGGAGGATGAATATATCGACTCCTAACATTGGTTCCAATGGGGATGGTAGCTCCTTGGAGATGCCAAGAACTACAGATCTTTGGAAAGCATACATTGCCTTAATCCATTGGTCAATGGAGTTAAAAACTCAAGCTGAAATCCATGAATGAAAACTAATGACTTGATGACACAAATTGACTCTCACTCAACTAAAAACTGACTCGATACTTAAACACAACCGAAAAACTGGAAATATGCTCAATATGAAGCTTATTCAATACAACCTACTCTAGTTGTTCCATTCATCACCTGATCAAGTGAAATGAAACAACCAATGCAACTAGGCAAGTATTCCAGCTATTGTTTGAATTCTCCGCAAGTGCTCGTTTATGAACAAAAAGAGAGAACTACTGAAAGGAAACTCCCATGAAAACTTGTGAACAGATTCGTTGAATGATATGGATTCTCTATCCACCTCCAAAAACACTGCATAAGGATCTTGAAATTCATGCACACTGGGACTTAGCTCATCCAATGGATTACTTCTATTCTCCTCATCACTGGGACTTAGCTCATCCAATGGATTACTTCTCTTCTCCTCATACCATGAATGCAAACTTTGTTTTGAGCTTTTTGATGAGCTTTGTGATGAGACTCCTACTAAAAATGACAAAGAAACCAGCTGGAAGATCAAGTTTGTATCAGTACACGTTTCAAGCTCACATATAGTCAATGGAGAAAGACTTTGACTACAAACATCATCCAACACATCAGCTATTGGATCGTGAAAAACTTGAAAAGACTGCTGCAACCCATTTTCTATTATTTCTGATGAGATTACATGATTTTCTACAAGCTGCTCATTTGAAGGTTTACTATGCAATTTACCCTTCAAAAACTAAAATGATTCAAAACAAAATGGTACGGAATCATCTTGTATCATTTGATCATATGTTCCAGCTTCCAAGTCTTCATCTGCAACTTGAAAATCAAAGGCATTCGGGGGCTACAAATCTGAATATGAGAAGTCTTGAACAAGATTTTCATTTCCCTCAAGATGATCCAAATCAAGACAGGTTGACAGTTGATTTCTGATTGCATGGAAGTTATCTCTGATGAACTGAAACGAATCAAAACAAAAAGGCAAAGATCCTTCACTTACTTCAAAATTTGCTTCACTTTCCTTGTCATTTCCATAGCTGATATGTGATGGCTGAAAATTGTATTCAAACTGCTAAAAGTGAACTTCCTCCTTCCACAAACTAGCTGCTGATTTGTCTGCAAGAATAGCTTTTGTTTGGAGAACATAATCGTCATCATACTGATCAAACTGAGGCAAATCATCAGTATAAAACACATCATCAAGCATACATGTCAAATCAACAGATCTCTCTTCTCCAAGATGATCTACAAAACAATCATTATCAGATATATGACAACTGGGATAAGAAACAAAATGTTTTGGATCAGCAACTTGTTCTTCTTCAATCATCGAGCCATGGGCTTGAACATTATACTCATTCCTTGTGGTGATATTTTGCATCATCTCTTCCACTACACTTACCAACATGTCAGGCTTTGCCTCTAGAGATGTCGATTTCTCTGGATCTATGTTTTTCATCTCTTCTTCCTTCAACTTTTCCCTTCGGATCAACAAATGAGCCTCTACATCTACTACACTGTTCTGCATCTCTTCAAGTGTTGGAAGATTCCTTTCTCTCAACTAAAACTCCATTTCCGGATCAAAGGCACTCGGGTAGTGCAAGATAGCAGATCCAGGAGGAGGTCTTATATCAACTAGCATCGAAAAATATACTTTGCTAAATTTGGCAGAAAATTATTGTACTATCTCCCCTGGTAGTATTTTCAGTTGGTTATACTCTTCTATAATCAAGAAAGGGTTCTGTCTGATCACCCACCTGTCGAGGAAAACTTTGACAAACTGCTGGAAATTTGAGACGCTCGCATCAGGCAGGGCTTTGAACCAACTCTTGACTTGGCCTTGAAAAGAAAGAGCAAAAAGCCTAATACTGACATCCTCTTCATCAACTTCAAAAGGGTCAAGAAAAGATTCAAAATTTAGAATATGTCTCTCAGCAGTGATGTTGTCGCATTCACCATCAAATCTTGGTAGATATAGGCCATGATTTTTAGGGAAAGCATGGGATATAGGAGGTAAAATCAGAGGCTTGTATCGATCTGGAATTTTACAAGGTATAGGGGTATGTACAAATGCTGCAGAATCAGTCTTGGTCTCTTGAGGTTCATCAGTTTGAAGATGGTCATCACAAGATTCGGAAGAAAGGTCTTGATCAAGCTCAAAAGCATGCAAATATTTGGTATTCACAATCTTCAAAGGGAAGGAATCAAATGCAGGCCGAGGATCTTTTCTCAAATACAATATACTTTGCAAAGCCTTCTTGACATTCTTGGGAAAAGAGAAGAAATAATTTATGACAAAGAACAAAATGTCTTGGATGAAATTCCAACTTGAATACCTGATCTTTCCATATTGTCCTTTCATGTTTCTGCTGATCAGGTTCATCCTCCAGTGGATTCCTTGGATCTGATCTCGAAACTGATTTAGAGTCGCCAGGTGAATTATTTTAGCCTTGCGGTGTCTGATCGTTGTCCACCATCAACAATCAGATCTGAACTTGATTTCATTTTACCGAGCAAACCAGATTTTCAGTTCATAAACTAGACCGGAGATTGACTGAAGCAGCATTCATCTACTTTTGCTAATGCAAAGCAAGAGCATTTCGAAGGCTACATGGCTAACTTCAGGCTCCGTCTGTAGTTTATAAAGAAAACAACAAACTTTTCATCCCCAGTATGGTCACCACTATGTTATTGCCTAAATCTACCTCAGGCTGAAAGAAGGCAGATTCTAGGGTAACATCAAACCACGCTCAGTCTGGTAGCTAGCCCTACCAGATCAGGAGAGGGCTCTCTCCGGGTCGATCTCAGCAAAGATAATCAATAAGGCTTGAGATGACTTGAAATAAAGGCTGATTTTAGGCTAGGTATATAATTAAAAAATTTTGATTTCGATTTTGGGGGTTTTGTTGGAAACAAAGGGAAAGGCAGTTCTGGGTTTGGGGATGAGGCCTAGTTTTTGCAGAGTTCTGAATGGGGCAAGGAAGGAAATTGTTTTGATGCTTTGGATTGAATGAATGGATAGTTCATACCGGTGAGGAGCTGAAGAGCGAAAGAGGCTTTCAAGAATCCTCTTCAAACAGATGAAAACATGGAAAATTAAACAAAACTCAAGGCAGAGCAAAGCAATCTAATGAATTCCACCTTTATAACTCATTTGTTTAATTTAAGAAGAAAGGAGAAGGGAAATGATACACATAAAAATCAATGAACTTACAATCACATAGAGAAACACACCATCAAAACACAGAGCCACATGGATCCCAAAGAGTGCTGCAAACCCTGGTCTATTCCTTTGCCAAAATTGCAGAGATGAAATGTACAATGAAGTGCCAAGCAATCCCAAGTGTCCAACCTCTGAAAATGACTGAAGAAATACAAGATATAGACAAGCCTAACTCATTCCCATGCCTCTAGGGGTCGAGCTCATCATTCTAGGAGCTGTTTCAACCATATCTAAACTAAGAACTGAAAAATAGGCAATGAAACAACTTGCCTCTATATGATAGGAAACTGATTCATTCACTTACAATTCACTTTTTGGTGAATGAATCCACTAAGATGAGTAAAAATATGCAAAAATTACATCATGGTAATGAAATTACATCAAGGTACATCAAGAGTTACATGAAAAAGTCAAAATAGCCAAAACTAGGCGAAAATCTGAGCTGCTGAGTGAAAAATAGGCCAAATTTCTCTATGCGCCGCACCTGAAATCTCTATACGTAGCACAAGTTTGAGGCTGATTTTGAGGGCCTTCTCGAAGTCCAAATTGAGCGCAGGATAGCTCATTGGAAATCCCTACCTATCTAATTTTCAACCCAAGTGGAATTTCTAGATTTGGTTGCCATTTTCCCCTCCAAAAATCAAATCTCCCAACATTGCTTCCTGTGTGTGCAAAAAGTGGCAGAAAGGCCATTTTTGAGGCGTTTTTGACCCTTTAGGCAACCCAGAACTTGATGAAATCCTTAGGTAATCCATAGGCATGCATAAATTTTGATGAAAATTCCAGAAATGCAAAATTTTCCTCCAAAAGAGCTGCCAATTATAAGCGCGCGCCAAGTGGCGCTATGCGTCGGGCAGGAAAATCTGTGTTTAGGCCCAAAAATTCAAAATTGAATTTTTTTTTCCCAAATTTCTTGAAATTTGGGATGAAGGTCCCTCATCAAGCACTATGCTGGGCCAAAGAAGCTTCGGCCAAAATTTGGAGTCTGTCATGCCTTTTACGCCTCCTCGATGCCTTCTTCATCTATGTCGCCTGAGGTGAATATGAGGAGTTTGGTGTCTTTGGTTTTTGTTACCAAATATATGATAACAAGTGAGGGACTATGGAGGGATAGGGTGGTGGAAATGATGGAAATAATAGACTATTATCAAGTGAAATTGTGAATTAAAGAGTTTGGGGCAATCACTTGGTTTCTTGGAGCAGCCTTGGGGTTTGAGGAAATTTACAATTGGGATGGGGACAATGGGAATGGTTTAGGAAATGAATGATTTAGGGATACAAGGGAATATGAAAATGGACTAATGTAACAATATAAAGATAATTAGTGAGGATGGAATAACAAGATGTGGAAATGGAATTACGGGCACAAAACCACTTCTAAACCTAATGATTGCAGATAATTGGGTTTTAGTTTTTATGTTAAAATCCTCATAAGCAAATAGATGCTTGTTCATTGACAATGGAGAGTTTACTTAACCTTCTTGGACCAAGAGAGGCGGGGGTATTTGGGTTCTTTTTGGAAGAAATGGTAGTTAATTAAGCTTTAAAGGCCCTATCATCATCTGCAGAGAGTAACCAAATCTTGTGGCGCCCTCCAATCGTCGCGCCGGTGTATTTGCTTGCGGAGCGGAGCTTAATGCGCCACGCTCCTCACGTGATACATTGGCTGCCCAATGCGCCGTGCACACAAATTTTCCCAGTTTTACCTCCAAGATTATTCCTTCACTCCTCACACCTCTTCTTTTGGCTCATTGCTGTCTTTGGCATGCAAATGAAATGTTGAACAATGAAAATATCTTTTATGCCAAAGGTTTCAATTTTTGTTTTTTGAAAACCCACTTTGTAATGTTTGTAAAACTTGACATTTCACTCTAAACTCTTTTTGTCTCCTTTGTGCTTTTGACTGAATAATGAGCTCCTGTCTGCCTGCAGGGAATGGATGGCATGGAACTTTGGCAAAGGTGACCAGGGCTTGTTTGAAGCTTCCTCATGTGCTTGCTGGCCATTATTAGACATTTTGAGACCAGATTGATCAAACCCTAGAACTAATGAGACTAAAACCCTAAAATGACTGTTTGCCAACGAGGAGACCAAAAATGATTGTAAATGATTTTAATGAACAGAAATAGGTTAGCAGGTATAAGACATGAGGGATATGAGAAAAAAGCCACTACCGTCAGATGATCCATGCTCCTAACGGAATGTAACTGACTGGACTGAGTGAGACATCTAAAATGAAATGCAACAAGAGAAATTTGATCTCTGATGGAGGGATGAAGATACCGACTCTAACAGTGCCCGTTGAGGAAGCTGACAGAAGCACACAAGAAAAACAACGTTATGTTGATGAGTGGAAAAACCCTGTTGCAAGAAATCGAGAAGGGTGAGGAGATGCATTTTGCTATTGTTGGGAGACCCAAGGTAATTTTAACTTCTACAAATTTAGACGATTTACCTGAAAAAATTCGCAATATGTTGAATGATTTTGTTGATATTGTTGTGGATGAGTTGCCAAATGAGTTACTGCCCATTAGGAGTATTAGTCACCACATTGATCTAATCCCTGGAGCCAGTTTTCCGAATAAAGTAGCCTACAGGTTAACACCACAAGAAAATGCTAAAGTTGGAAGACAAGTGCAAGAATTGATGGATAAGGGATTAATCAGAGAAAGCCTCAGTATATGTGTTGTACCAAGAGTACTCAGTCCAAAGAAAGGAGGTGGATGGCGCATGTGCACAGATTCTTAATCCATAAATAAAATCTCCATCAGGTATCTCTTTCCTTTACCATGAATGGATGATTTAATGGATTGTTTGAGTGTGTCAAATTATTTTTCTAAAATAGATTTGAAGAGTGGGTATCATTAGATAAGAATGAGAGAGGGGGGTGAATGGAAAATCACATTCAAAACAAATAATGGTTTGTATGAATGGTTAGTAATTCCTTTTGGACTTACTAATGCACCTAGTACCTTCATGAGGTTGATGAATGAAGTTTTTAAGGAATATATAGGAAAATTTGTAATTGTTTATCTTGATGATATTCTCATTTTTAGTCAAAGTAAAGAAGAGCATCTAGAACACCTTAAATTAGTTCTAAAGACTTTGAAAAAATAAAAACTACTGATAGACTTGAAGAAATGCAGCTTTATGAAGGAATAACTAATTTATTTGGGGTTTGTAGTCTCTAAGGAAGGGTTGAAAATGGATCTGGAGAAAATCCAAGCAATTGTAAATTGGCCAACTCCTAGAAGCATATTTGAGGTAAGAAGCTTTCATCGTCTTGCAAGTTTTTGTTGAAAATTTATTTGAATTTTTAGTCATATTTGTGCATCCATTATAGAAAAAATCAGAGAAACTAATCAGCCATTCAAATGGACAGAAGCAGCAGATCGAAACTTTAAATTGCTAAAGAAAAAATTACTGAAAAACCAATCTTGGCTTTACCAAATTTTGAGAAATTTTTCCAAGTTGAAACTGATGCTAGTAGAATTGTGATTGGAGCAGTTCTGAGCCAAGATTAGAAACCAATAGCATACTTCAGTGAAAAAATAAATGAATCAAAGAAGAAATATTCATCTTATGACAAGGAATTTTATGTTATTGTACAAGCCTTAAAAAAATGGAGACATTATTTGTTTCCAAAAGAGTTTTTGTTATATTTTGATAATCATGCATTACAGTTTATAAACAATCAACCAAAGTTAAATCAGAAACATGCCAAATGGGTAGAATATTTACAGAGTTTCACTTTTGTAGTAAAACATACGAGTGGTAAATTGAACAAATTTTTTGATGCTTTGAGTAGGGTGAACTTAATTATGCAGGAGTTACAAGTTGGTATTGTAGGGTTCGAGGAGATGGTTGACATGTATAAAAGTGATGCAGAGTTTAAAGAAATTTATGCAGCCATAGAAAATCCAGTAATCCATAACAGAAGCCAGTGGTTGGATTATCTTATCCAAGGGGGATTACTGTTCAAAAACAATAAGTTATGTATTCCTAAATGTTCTATGAGGGAAAACATAATCAAGGAGAAGCATAGTGGAGGTCTATCCGGACATTTTGGACAGGAAAAAACCTTTTCTCAGGTAAACGCTTTTTATTACTAGCTGAAGATGCAAAATGATGTTAAACGGTTTGTGGAAAAATGTAGGATCTGTCAGCATGCTAAGGGGAAAAGTCAGAATAGAGGATTGTATCAACCATTACCAATACCCGATAGACCGTGGGATACAGTTAGTATTAATTTTGTTTTGGGTTTTCCAAAAATCAAAAGGGAAATGATTCCATTTATGTTATTGTGGATAGATTTTATAAAATGGCTCTTTTTATTGCATGCAAGAAAACAAGTGTTGCAACACATATTGCTAATCTGTTTTTTTTCAGAAGTTGTAAGATTACATGGGTTCCCTGTAACCATTGTGTCTAACAGGGATACCAAGTTCGTGGGAAATTTCTGGAGAAATCTATGGAAGAAACTAGGTACCAACCTTATTTTCAGTTCAACATATCATTTTCAAATGGATGGACAGACTGAGTTAATGAATAGAAGTTTGGGAAACATATTGAAAAGATTCATATACAAAAATCCTAAACAATTGGATTTAGCCCTTGCTCAGGCCGAGTTTGCTTACAACGATACTCTAAATCGAAGTATTGGTATGATTCCATTCCAGATTGATTTTGGAATGCATCCAAGAGGTGTGTATGAACTCAGAGATCTGGGAAAATAGAAAGTAAGGAGCGCAAAGGTTGAAGAATTTGCAGAACAGATGTAGGAACTACAGGAAGATGTCAAAAGTAGATTGCAGGAAAGTAATAGAAAATACAAGAAAAGAGCAGATATGAGGAGGCGAGAAAAAGAATTCCAAGTAGGTGATTTAGTTATGGTGTATTTAAGGAAAGAAATATTTTTTGTTAAAACTTATAACAAATTAAAACTAAAGAAGATAGGGCCATGTAAAGTTGTAAGGAAATTTTCTTCAAATTCATATGAAGTTACATTTCCAATAGGAATCGGAATATCACCAATATTCAATATTACAAATTTTCACCTATACCGAGAACCAGAAGAAGAACTACAAGGGGATGCCACAATAGAAGAAATTCCAACGGTAAATTGGGAAGAGCAGATGCCCAAAGCAGGGAAGAGGGAAGTTGAAACCATTTTGGAGAAGAGAGTGTCAAAGAAAACCAGGAGTCAAACCTATTATCAGTATATTTAGTCAAGTGGAGAGGACAGCCAGTGGAAGACGGTAGTTGGATGACTGCAACAGAGCTACAGAACTTCGGAATTGATTCCAAAGCATTAACAGATCAATTTTTTCCTCGGGAGTCTGATGCAGGAGCATCGAGAACTTAGCCAGCAATGTGATGTTTTGGTCACATGTTGTGGCTAATCCAAAACAATAAACATTAGTAGTATTATATTTATTTATTTTTGTCATTATTGTTATTTATTTATGAGGATTGTCAGTTTTTTTTTATGTTTAAATAAATTAGGAATAAAATTAGTAGTTGGTTTCTTTCCCTGCGTGGATATAGAGCCAACATAGGGGTAGGCACTTGAAAATAGGGAGGTAGTGATTAGTTGAGAAAAATCTAGAAGAAACCTATTTTGAAAGGAATGGTTTCATATTTTAAGTATAAATAATGGGAAAATAGGGAGGCAAAGCAGGGAGAGGAAGAGAGAAGTGTGCAAGTTGTAAGGATTGAAAATGCAGAGGGGTGATAAATGTAATATTCAGCCCATGCAGTGTTAGTGAAATTGTGTTTTGCTTTATATGCTTCATTTCTAAGTCTACAAATGTACATGTATATGTTGTATGTATGTGAACATGGGAACGTAGGTGTATTCAGAAGAAAATGCAGGAACGTTGGTGTATTTTTGGAGTCTTCGTTGTTGGTGAAGCAGAAATTGGGCAACGCATGAGAAAGTCGAGCTGTGTATTAAAGCATTGAAGCAAGGACGGTGTTGATTGGCAGCGTTAAACTCAAGTGGAATAGCAGCATGATGGCGTATGGTAAGCCTTGAGGTTGGATGTAAGTAATGTGTGATTTAAAGCCTGCGTGAGATATATAATCACAAATTTGTGGAGTTTCAATAATGAATAAGTATGCAACGTATTCCAACCATTTTGGAATCATATTTTTTGTTTTCTTGGTTACTGTGATGATTTGTGCATCCGTGGTCTAAAACAAAATACAACACTAAATTTATTTAGCTTGGCAGTGGTAAAGCGTATTGGCAGAGTTAAAAGCGGATGGTAGACGGACTACAATGTGGTTATTTCTTCCAATATGCAACGTAAATGGTATTGAATACCTTGAAATTCATGTATACCGCTATCTTCATTGAATCAATGGCCTAACTTCAATAATGAATGCATTTCCATTAGTGGACTGCATAAACATTTAAACCTGATTCAAGAGTTTTCTAATTGATATATTTATTTGGCTACATCGCTGAAGTTGTAACTCTGTGGATTTATTTGAACGTGGGTTCCAACATAAAGTTGCAGGTTGTGTTGAGATGTGTTTGGTTCTCAAAACAACCAAAAACAAATGAACCCATACTTGCAAACAACGTATTTGATATTGTTGTATGTATAATCATGGTCTTGGAATAATTATGTCGGTAATTGTGAAATGAAGTTTCCGTACAAGTTCAAATAAGTCTGAGTGTTAACTGTGGGAATTGGGATTGCCATTAAAAGGTGGAAATGAATCATAAACATCATGTTAAACAGTAAGCCTGGGTCTTAGTCAAGTTACATATTTTATCATAGAATAAGAGATAAGTGGGAGTTGTGTTTTTTCCTACATAATTTTCATATAATGATCATTTTGTCTCCCATCCAATTCCATAAGCTAATCATTACAATATGTGTCATTCTAGCATAATATTTTTTTTTTTTGTAAATCAATTTATATTACCTTAGAATATCATAAAAACCAAGTACATTAGAAATCCATCCAACTTAAACATGTTTTATTGTAGGTGGTTTAAATCTACCCAATGGGAAACCAAATATTTTTAACCACCAACTAATTGAGTAATTAGTCCAAAATGATAACAAATTTAACAAAATTAATGTATCTACTACAATATTGTAAAACAAAAAACTGCAAGTTAAATACTAGATAATCGAGTGTTTGAGAAGGTGATAAGTGTCAGGTCTTTGACATTGTATCCTGGAGGATCTGGAGGATTAGGATTGTAAGATTATTTTATTATTCAAATTATTATGTAAAGCACATATAAGACCTCCATTATATAGCAATGGAGGAGGCCCAATGTCAGTTAAGGATAACTATGACAACTGGACAAATGAAAGTACCTATGTGAGCTTACAATTCACCATAATTAGCTCATAGGGAAGTGAAGCATTGGAAAATACAAACTCGAACACCCCCCCTTAAATAAAACATAGGGAGTAAATAAAGAAAAAAGTAAAAAAATAATGGGTCACGGAACGAGGCCTGATTAGGTACTCATGTACAAACTCTCATAAGTGTAAATATGAACAATGACTCACTTTTTATCACTTACTTCATCCACTTTTACTCTTGCTTATCATATCATTTATTATAATTTATCATATAAATCCATCTTATAATGATTTATGCTCTTATGGATGAATACTATTTCTTCTCCTTTATTTTTAATAAATTGATTATTATTATGAATAATTTTATCAATGATGGTTTATTGATATCATTTATCATTTTAGCCTCCAAGATATTTCCTAAATTACAGATTTGATTTCCAAATCATCATGAGATATTCCAACTTAGAAATCCACTGGAATAAGAAGTGACAATTTTGCGGTTAAGATTCTGGGCGAATGAAGAAGAATCTGGAAAATCCGGAACATGGGTTTTGTCCAGAACGGGCCCAATTAACTTTAGAAAATAATGGTTTACCCAAATTCGGCCTTTATTGAGAGATACATAGGGTTCTTTGAACACGATTTTCTTAGTTCTGTTGTTGCGACCGTCCTCCAAATCTCAGCTGCAAAGCCAAATTCGCCTTGCTCTTGTTGAAAGACTGTTGGAAATGTATTTTCTGGTTGATCAAGTTGTTGGAAACAATCCAATATTGTTATGGGAGATTTTATTTGCTATTTAATTTCTCCTCCTTTTAATTATAAAAGGATAAGCATGTATTGTGTATGGGGGGATAGAATGGAGAGGATGGAGAGACTTTTCCTTTTGTAATTTGCAGAATTGTGCATCGACTCTTGTTAAGAGATTACAAGCTGTTGTAAACATTATTCATGCCTGATTAATAAAAGAGTTTATTCTCGTCCCATTTCTCAAACGCTGGAGTAAAGCGCAGTAGCGTTTCACCGGTGGTTGAGGGCCCGACCCTGGTGGGATTGTTCTGCTGTTTGTATTTCTATTCTTTTATTTCTGTTGTGTGATAATTTCATTTAGATTTATTATGATTACAGAGTTATTTGATTGTTTTTCATATTGATGTTCCATTTTTGTTTATTGTTTATTTCTGATTCATAGCTTTAGATTAGCAAATAGATGAGTTATAGTTACATGTTGTTGTTCCTTTCCAACTTTCATTTCCTTTAAATTGCTTTTATTGAATTTTCTTTTGTTTCGACTGCTTTAAGATCTCCAACTGTAGAGGATAGAGGTTATTGCTCCTAAGTCCCCAGATTGGTTATCTTGCATCGATTTCTAAGGGAAAGAGTTACTGCTACTGCATCCCTGATCGATGTTTTGCAAGATTGATGTAGTTTAATCTTTCCATTCATGTCACTGTAAGTAGGTTTCTTTACAAGCATTTGTTACCTTTGCATTTGTTCTGTACTACATCTTCACAGCATTACTCTTGGATAAATTGTTGCCTCAGACTGAGTACACTCTTGAAATAAAAAGTCGCTCCCGGATTGATAATTAATGTGAGATAAATAGGTGTTAAAAAGATACCTTTTATGCCTCGACATTTTGGCGCCGTTGCCGGGGAGAGTGTATGCCATTTAGAAAGAGTGATGCATATTTAATTTTTTTCTGCTTGGGAAGAATTGGGTATTAAAGATGGAAGGTAAGAACCTGCGCACCGAGCAAGAAACACACTTGTTCACTGGCCCGCTTCACAGCAGAATTGAGTGAAAGCTTAAGGTAGGAATGAATGCTTGTGTTCTTTTTTGAATTTTAGAGGAAGAATTTTTGAAAAAAAATCTTGTAATTCCACTCGAGTGGTGATGTAAGCACCACCCATTTCACTAACCAATTGACAGGAACATTGGAAGGAGGATCCTTAAAGAAACACCTGAAGAACATCTTCTATTATGGTAAGAAATGGCTGACATTGCAACTTTTGAATTCCCTATCAAAGATCTAGGAGGAGTGACACAAATGCACATAATTCCCCCATTGTCTCTACCAAATTTTCATGGTTTGAAAAATGAAGATCCAGATACATTCTTATTTGAGTTTGAAATACTTTGTAGAGGATATGATTATTGTACTAACGATCAAAGGTTGAAAGTGTTTCCTCTTACTTTAAAAGGAGCAGCTCTCCGATGGTTCATGAGCCTAGGTGGAAACTGCATCAAAACATGGGAGGACATGAAGAACATATTCTTGAAGAAGTACAAAGACTATTGCAAATCCAATGAAGATATTTTTGGTATGACACAAAGGGAAGATGAAATCTTGGAGGACTATGTAGAGCGATTTCGATACAACCTTCAAAAATCAAGGCATAAGCATTTGGAAAAAGAGATCTTGAAAACACTCCTTCTTAAAGGAATCAAAGATGATTTTTTAGAACTCTTAAATCTGATAGGAAAAGGTGATGTTTTTCAGTTATCATATGATGATGTTTGTGAATTGTGCATAAGGTATTCAAGAGGAATTTCTAAGGCTGGTAAGAATTCTAGAGAAGCTTCTTCTTTCCTTTCTAAATTTACTACAAGAACAAGAGACATAAGAGCTGAAATCAATGTTTTACTTGAAAAGTTTAAAGATGATTTTATTAGCTCTCTAAAGTCACAATTAAATGTTTTGCAAGTTCAGAGAAATCAAGAATTTGATGAAGTGTTTTTCCCTCATTACCAAAAGGAGCATCCCATAGATAATCACTCTTCCTTATCTAATTTGGAAGTAGCATATCAAAGAGATGCGGAAGCTGCAACAAGGTCAAAACCATGGAAATCATGGCCTACAGGTATGATTCAGAACACTTCCTCTCCATTCTCTTACTTGCATAATCCATTATGGAATACTCATATGTTAGGGCAGCCATGCCAATCTCAATATAACCACTACCAATCTTGTCTACAAGATTGGCATGGTTCACCTTATGATTGCATGACTACTCTCCCTCATCTTGTAGCACAAACACATCTTCCAGCTCTTCCACAACACCTTGTTTGCCAATCAAAATCATTTACTCAACACAATCAACTACATCATCAAGAGGCTCCATTCTCTACACAATCTCCTGCTCAACTCATTCCACACCTTCACCATAATAAACCAGTACAACATGCTTACAGTGTTGAACTGCAAAATTCACCCACCCTTCCCCGATGACCCGGTTCGATCCTCGACAAATCTGAAGAATGTCAAGTCATAAAAAGGTATCTTTTTAACACCTATTTATCTCACATTAATTATCAATCCGGGAGCGACTTTTTATTTCAAGAGTGTACTCAGTCCGAGGTAGCAATTTATCCAAGAGTAATGCTATGAAGATGTAGTACAGAATAACAAATGCAAAGGTAACAAATGCTTGTAAAGAAACCTAATTACAGTAACAAGAATGGAAAGATTAAACTACTTCAATATTGCAGAACATCGATTAGGGATGCAGTAGCAATAACTCTTTCCCTTAGAAATCGATGCAAGATTAACTAACGGGGACTTAGAGCAATAACCTCTATCCTCTACAAGCTGAGATCTTAATGCAAATAAACAAAAAAGCAAATTCAATAAAATCAATTTAAAGGAAATGAAATGAAAGGAACAACAACATGTAATCATAACTCATCCGTTTGCTAATCAAAGACTATGCATAAATAACATGAACAAATAAATGGAATAAAGAATGTGAAAATGAACAACAATTAAAATAAGAAATTCAACAATAATTAACTTTGCAATCATAATGAAACCAAACACGATTATCACACAACAAAGACTAAAGAATAGAAATATTGTATTAGGCGTATCGCTCCACTGTATTGGCCTCAACCGCTCTATGGAAAGGCCAATACACCAGAAGCTTGAGAAATGGAATGAAAATGCCTCTTTGTATTAATCAAACATGAATAGCTTTTACATTAGTTGCTCTTTGATCACAAGAGTCAAGGAATTACAGTGTTACAAGATGAATACAATAATCATCCATTCTCCTCCATCTTCCCCCAATACACAATACATGTTCTCCTTTTATAATCAAAAGGAGGAGAAATTAAATAGAAAATATAATCTTCCATAACAATATGATCAACCAGAAAATATATTTCCAACAATCTTTCAAAAAGAGCAAGGCGAATTTGGATTTGCAGCTAAGATTTGGAGGGTGGCCGCAACAACAGAACTCAGAAAATCATGTTCAAATAACCCTATGTATCGCTCAATACAAGCCGCATTTGGGCAAGCCGTTCCTCTTTAAAGTTAATTGGGTCCGTTCTGGACAAAACCCATGTTCCGGATTTTCCATATTCTTCTTCGTTTGCTCAGAATCTTAACCGCAAAACTGTCACTTCTTATTCCAGCGGATTTCTGAGTTGGAATATCTCATGATGATTTGGAAATCAAATCTATAATTTAGGAAATATCTTGGAGGCTAAAATGATAAATGATATTAATAAACCATCATTGATAAAATTATGCATAATAATAATCAATTTATTAAAAATAAAGGAGAAGAATTAATATTCATCCATAAGAGCATAAATCATTATAAGATGGATTTATATGATAAATTATAATAAATGATATGATAAACAAGAGTAAAAGTGGATGAAGTAAGTGATAAAAAGTGGTCGTATTCACGACCCAACACACCCCCAAACTGAATATATTGCATGTCCTCATGCAATCCAAAGACAAAACTCATGTGTTAACCAAGCAAAGAAAATTGTTCATCCCAACTCATGAAATGGATGGAACAAATGCATGTTTCCTCAAATAATGAATATTCAATTTTAGCAATATTGATAAAGGCATAACAATTTTTACAGTTGACATTCAACTATATGTATATGAAGTTGCAGAAAAATGTGACATAAGTAACAACAAACTTCATTAACCATTTTCTCAAAAATCAGATTGTTTTGATGCATGGATCATGAGATATAAACAAAATGGTTGTAGGTGATAGTGCATAATTTTCAAAATTTTATGAACTAATTTAGTGTGAAATTATCTGGGTTTGTGTATTTTAATGATACCTCTCTGTTATCCAGAAATCACAAGAATTCAGTTCATAGTTTTAAAGATATATGCAAATCAATTTCTGCACTATATACAAATGAAATTGTATGCCTTAAATGAGAAAGAAAGTGGAAAACATCCATCATATGAAGCAATTCCCCCCCAAACTGAAGAATTAACATGTCCTCATGTGATGCTAGAAAACAAAGAGAGGTGGTTGCTATAATCTGTTGAAATCGATGCTTGGGGTAAAACATGGAATAAGGTTGATGTTGAGAATGAATAAGAATATCCATGGATGAAAAAGAATATTACGGACATGGTCATAAGAAAGAAATGAAATAAATCAACACTCCCCCAAATTGAAATATGAGACGTGTCTAAAAAAAAATGGGAAGTGGTAAAGATGTGGAATGAATGATGATAAATAATGCTCAACGGATGTTTATGAAATTCTCCTAAATTCATAATAAATCAGAAAATTATGCTATTTTACCTCAAGTGTTACCTCCAAAAAAATGGAATGACATGTAGTGACTGGCCTTTGTTGAAGCTGATGTAGGCTGAGTGAATACTGAAAGTGATGCAAAAGGTAGAAGCCATGCAAGCACATCATGTCTGAAGAATTGTGTACATTCGTGAGCCTTTGTTGTTTAGTTGCAATAGTGATCATGCTGCGGATAGAATTTTCCCCATACTTGTTGTTCTCCTGTAAACAAATCACAATTCTGTATGCAATTTTCTTGAATCCATGGTTTTGGTTTTAAATGGCAACAGATAAGACGCATGCAAAAAAGTTCAAGCAAAACAAAAACTCTGTAAAAATGCAGTATCAATATTGTGGCAAATCAGCAAAATAGAAGAGCAGCATACTGTACAGCAATTGTACAGCATGGAAAGACATACATACTTATGATACAATCAATGAAATTATAGCATTTACTGAAATCCATGCATGTGATAAATCGTAAACAGATATAGAAGCGTTTTGTAATGATTCAAGGATAAGGAGAAGGGACAACTTAAGATAAACATAAGTACAAATGCGTTTATTACCCACTTAAACTAATGTGATCGATTTATGATGATTTTCATGTATAATAGGTTCGAAATCACAAGTTAAGGATTCATACTTTCATCTGATATTTAAATAGAGATATAGGAAAAAGGGTTTAATATCACTATTGATGTGTATAAATGTGACTCCAATACCATCAGCAGAGCTCTGTTGCCCACATGTGTCCATAACCTTGACAGAGTTGCTCTCTCACCCTTGGAACTATTGTCCTTTATTTATGCTGAGGAAGTGCTTGTTAATTGTCATAACGGAGGCCATTGTGCTGGCTTGGTGACAAGATAAATCACAATGCCATTCACTGGGAAGAAGTGAAAAGTGGGCAGGTCGGCTCGTGATGAGACCTCCTGTTCCAAGGACTTCTTAATTTTTTCAATTGTCCATTGGACCATATCCCTGGTTTGGTGGCCATGATAGGAATGCCACTTCACTTGCTTCCTTATGAACATGGTAGGCCGGCTCTTGATGAGACCCCCTATCCTCCATCTGCCAAATTATAAAATTATTAATGAAATATGTAAATATTTTTCTTTTCATATAGCACTTTCCTATTTATTCATAAAGGATGGCTCAACACTCCTTAAGAGTAGGAATGGTGGAAGAAGTCTGAACAGCTCAATAGAAAAGAATATGCCCTTGTTCCTACTCCATAAGTAAAAATCAAATAAAGTTATAAAATATGGGAAAGAACCAACATGATAAATATAATCGATCATATAAATTTAGTGGTAGTATAACAACAAGATCATGTTATTGATTATGTCCCTTTTTCCTTTTTCTTATCATTACTAAACAACTTTCTTAAAAATGACGATTTCTTTTGATTTGCTGATTACAGTAAGCTTTAATTTGTATGATTGTGTATCCTTCCATAAATTGTATGTTTGTCTTTCAAAAAGTCATGAAAAATTCAAAAAAATCCTCAAAAAATTGTTCACAAACAAGAAAAATGCACTCAAAAAGTGTTGCTCCTTTGAAAAAGAACATTAAAAACAATTTGTGAAAACGTTGTTCCTTTGGAAAGGAAGTGTTGTTCCTTTTGAAAGGAACAGAAAAAACATGCAACAAAAATGTTTTTCTTTTTGAAAAGAACAACAAAACTAATCAGCGAAAATGTTGTTCCTTTTAGAAGGATCAACAAAAATAAACACATAAATGCACTGCTTCTTAAGAGGAACAGTTGCTGTTCCTTAAGAGGAACAACAATTGTTCCTTAAGAGGAACAAAAAACAAATATAAACACCCAAAAAAAGAGAAAAAAAATAGACGAAAGAACAAAGCTAATATGCAATCCATTGCCAAGCAAATCCAATCAAATAGAAAGAAAAGTTTATGTACAGGTTTCAAGAAAAAGTAATTTTTTACAGAATTGCTGCCACTGAAGAATTGCCTTCTGCAATTGAAACTTGCATGGTGGGGTCCTTATTGTTTAATTGCAAATGGAGAAGAAACTATAATTTGGAAGGATCAACACCTGAAACACAAAAACATAAAGAAATCAGAAAAGAAACAACAGTTTATTAAGTTACAACAGCTATGATGTTATTTCTAAGAGAATATCAAATCTATTAATGGAAAAAAAATGATCTTTTGAAAAATGTTTGGCAGCAATGGCATGAATCTTCAAATGGAAACCAATTCTTCATTTCTTCTGTTATGAATCTGTTAGGTAATGAACTGGATGAAATGCCCTTGTTTTACTAAAATTTCTTTCAAGAATCACTTGTCCATAAATTGACCTTCTTTGTTCTCCTGAGACCTGCAAAAAACGAGTGTCTACCTGCAATAAAACATTAAATCATGGAGAAAGAGAGGTGATCAAGCTCCCCTAATCCAAGAATTATGCAAAAAAACTAACAAGTAGTTACTTTGTAGAACAAATCCATGGAAAAAGTAAAATTAATTTATTACCTGCGGGAGAGCAGTGGCCATTCATGCTAACCTGTAGTGTTTCAATCACAACTTCTCTGTTTTTTGTTCGATTCGAGTGATTCAAAAGCCAAATGAGAGCTAATTCAAATGATTATATCCAATAGAAACAGGTTTTAAAAATTCCATGTAATGGTATGTTAAACTTGCTTAGAACAACCTGTATAATGGAGTCATTTTCGATTTTCTAGCTCAGACCAACAGTTGGTATTTCAAGCATAAATTTTTTGTTTGATAGCGGATTGAACTGATTCAAATTGGAGATTAAATTATATTCAATTATTGATCTCCAATAGAAACATGTTTTAAAAACAAGAAGAATTGATGGGTCAAATATGTTAAGGAAGTTAAGGAAATTTCCGAGAAGACAGAGTTTCAAGAGTGCTGATTTATGATATATACTTGCAGATTTAGTCATAAATTCCTCATACGATATCAATGAGTGATCCAAACTCCAAATTGTGTTGTAAACTAGATTCATGCATCGACTCAATATAGAAATAGGTTTAAAATATAGTCATTTTAGCCTCCAAGATATTTCCCAAATTACACGGATTTCCAATCACCAGTAAGATATTCCAACTCAAATCACTGAATCGATTGTGACAGCTTTGGTACATAATTATGGGGAAATGAAGACATGAATCCGGAAAATCCTGAATATGAGTTTTATTCAGTCAATTAGTCTCTTGGTACGGTTTGCCCAAATTCGGCCTGTATTGAGAGAAATATAGGGTTCTTTGAGCATGATTTTCTCAGATTTATTGTTGCATCCGTCCTCCAAATCTCAGCTGCAAAGCCAAATTCGCCTTGCTCTTGTTCAAATATTGTTGGAAATATATTTTCTGGTTGATCATATTGTTATGGAAGATTATATTTTCTATTTAATTTCTCCTCCTTCTGATTATAAAAGGGAGAACATGTATTGTGTATTAGAGGAGGATGGAGGAGAATGGATGATTATTGTATTCATCTTGTAACACTGTAATTCCTTGACTCTTGTGATCAAAGAGCAACTGATGTAAAAGCTATTCATGTTTGATTAATACAAAGAGGCATTTTCATTCCATTTCTTAAGCTCTGCAGTAGCCCAGCAGCGCTTTCACCAGCAGTTGAGGGCCCGACCCTGGTGGAGCGATCCGCTGTTTGTATTTCTATTCTTTCATTAATGCTAAAGATAATCGTGGCTTGGTTTCATTATGATTTTCATGTATAATTATTTTGAATTGCTTATTGAATTGTCGTTCATTTCACATTGTTCCATTTATGTCTACTTGCTTATGCAAAGTCTTTATCAGCAAACAGATATTATAGTTACATGTTGTTGTCTCCTTCCAACTTTCTCTTTAAATTGCTTTTATTGAATTTTCTTTTGTTTCGACTGCTTTAAGATCTCCAACTGTAGAGGATAGAGGTTATTTCTCCTAAGTCCCCAGATTGGTTATCTTGCATCAATTTCTAAGGGAAAGAGTTACTGCTACTACATCCCTGATCGATGTTTTGCAAGATTGATGTAGTTTAATCTTTCCATTCATGTCACTGTAAGTAGGTTTCTTTACAAGAATTTGTTACCTTCGCATTTGTTATTCTTTACTACATCTTCACAACATTACTCTTGGATAAATTGCTGCCTCAGATTGAGTACACTCTTGAAATAAAAAGTCGCTCCCGGATTGATAATTAATGTGAGATAATTAGGTGTTCAAACAATACCTTTTTATGCCTCGACAATGCGAGGCAGGGAGAAACATGTAGGAAAAAAACTCCCCCCCAAAAGAGAGAAATATTTCAGTGCTCAAACTATCATGGAACTAAAACTGTAGATCCCATAACGATCCACTGAATGGCAAGAACTCCAATTAAGAAGTATGAAATGTTCAAGTACCAAAACTATGAAGATGAGAGGTGTGAAACCTCAATGAGTTCGGTAGATCTTTGAAGTAGGATTTTTGCAGAGGAAAAAGGGTGGAAACCATTGTCAACTTCTCCAAAAAATACTTCTAAGAAACTAGGTGTTGGTAAAGAACTGGGACAAAGGCTTCACACAAATGCAACACCATGAACCAACAAATAACCAATGATGCATGTAAATATGGAAAATCAACTCATAGACCATACAAAAACACTCCCGAAGTTGTTTGAACATCGTCACCATCACATTGATCAAACACAAAAAATGACAATTGTCAACAAAGCAATGACAACAAAATCTGTCACCATCTAACTACCTCCCCTAAAACACAACTGCTGAAGGAGCAAGAATCAACAATATTCGTTGTCAGAAAATTTCCCCCTCAAATAAAAACTGAGGGAACAATGGGAATCAACAACAAACAACTGATGCAACACATTGATACGAATTATTCAAGCATTGGTCCAAATTATGCCACAACCATTCATCGATCCATCCACAATCAATCTTGATCGTTGGCACTGGTCCACAATTCGTTCTTTCATGTCTCTTCTGTAACAACTAGTAATTGACCAGGAATGGTGATGCTTGGGTGATTTCTTCTTATGAGGATGTGCATATAGCTTATTTTTTACTTTTTTAGACTCAAAGTTGGGTGCCACACCATTTTCATCTGGAATGACATTAGCAACCATGTTATCAATATTTTTATCACAATTTACAAGAGAATTTTCTTCAAGCACATTACAATTGGATGTAGGTGATGAGGCAAAAATAGGATTGTATCCAAGACATTATCTTGATGTCTGCCTACAGGGTTAATAGTAGAAACAATTCCTCGTCCATCCTTCTCAAGTCCTCCTCCGATATATCCCATTTTTCTTAACAATCGATAACCAATACAAGTAGTATATTTTTCAATACTGGGTGTGACAGGCATGTGATGCATCATGATCATCAACTTCAGTCTTCTAACAAAAAACATCATCAAGTGTGGAAGAAAGAAAGTTTGACACCTTAACATCAATTGTCTCCATTTCAAATTTCTAAATACAAATAACTTCCAATTTAAGTTCCTGCTTATATTCTTGTAGCTTTTGAATGACCTCATCCTTCTAAATCAACTGTTGAGACAATGCATCATGATCTTGTTTCAAATTTGATATTTTTCCAACATTGTTTGTTTGAAATAATTAATTTCCATAACATGTTGATTATTTTTCTCTTCTAGTTGCTTCTTTAAATTTTTTGTTCTTGAGTCAGAAAAAAAGTCAACTTCCTCTTGAAAGTCATCAAGGAGGTCAATCTTCTCTTGAAATTCATTTCCAAGCATCTAGAAATAATTCTCCATGGTTGAATCTAGATGGTCAACCTTTTGGATTTTCTCAGATATTGAAGTTTGTAAACTATTTTTAAGAGTTGCATTCTCTGCTTGCAATAAAGCTACAAATGACTACAATTGAGTTGCTTCTTTATAAATTTCATATGTTGCCTTATCAGAAAGCTCCTGCAATTTTTTACCCATCTTAATAACAAAAAATTGGAAACTATGTTTCCACTAGCCACAAAGAAAAAACTTCTACAAAAGAAGACTGATGATGACAACAATAACTTGAAACATCCAATTACCATGAAAATAAAATAAATTCACCTAAATTTAGATGACTAGCCAACAAGCAAGCCTTTCATAACCACCAAGCATACATTTCAATGTCAACCAAATACATATATGGTCATTCTCTAATGAAAATCCTTTTCATAGGATTATATCATTTCTTCATTTTAATATTTGAAACCTTAATAACCTGAAAAAAAAATTCTTGGCCCAAAAACATAGTACTCATGATCTCCAAAAAAAATTAACCGACAAGTAAAGCAAGAGCCTCCATAAATCTACAAACTCATGTGCTACACAAACTCGATATAAAATAACTCGAGTTAGATTTGACAAAAAAAAAAAAGTTTAAGAGATAATCATTAAGAATAACCACATGTCAATTTTGCTAACTCTAAAAGATGCACATTGGATCAGACTGTTGTTGGTGATGTGCAGTGTTAAACCCAGGCATGGTAAGCACACAAGGAGATAAGATAAGCATGAGTGATATATTATTGACATAGATTTACATTTATATTACATTCATTGTGAATATTTAATTCCACATTCCAAGGTCTCTCGGGCTCCATTTGATTGTCTATTTCCCACACCTTAACCCTTAGCAGATTAGGTGTCCAACATTCCCCTCCTTAATCTGAAGGGGTATGTATGAGTCCAAGAAGAGAGTTGTAATACAAATATGCAAAGTATGTGTTGTGGATCATTGTGTTGTGGATCATTATATCTGCATATCCTTTTTATTATGTCAAGTTTTGAAGTTTTGGAAAAAGAAAATGTTTTTGAAAAAATATTCATAAGGATCCGAAATATGCTATAGTATAAGGTTTTATACTTTAGTATAGAAAAAAGATGAAGAAAGAATACATTGTATTTCCATTTTCATTTCGATTTATGGAGCGGACTGACTTTAGATTGTTATATTTTTATTAATCATAAAGTCCGAGCAACTTCCGGAGTGGAAGTCGCAATCACGCGCAGAAGCTTTTGGATAAGCAACTGCGGGGGGTCAACTTGCCCGTCGGTTATCAAAACCCGACCCCCCGCAGTTGACTGGTCAGATCTACGAAAATTATTGATCGACGGCTCTGATTGATTGCGGGGGGTATGGGTTGAAGGTCTCGGCCGTACTCACAGACCCCCCGCATTACGTCATCCGCTGAAGTGTCAAACAGTTGGCAAACAGTTGTCATCCACTATGCGTGTCGTCCCACTTCACCCTTGCATTGATTACGGTCTCCGTTGTTTATAAGTCGGGTTTTCTGTTTCGTCGTGATTCATTTGTGATTGTTGCCCAGTTTTAAACCCCGTCCCGCCACCTTCGCACCAAACTGTTTTCGAAATTCTTGTCAGCCATGGCCAAACGAGCATCCTTGTCTGGTCTGTCCACTCTGAACCCTCTCCTAGATAGTGAGAAGGACGTCCGTGATATTGCCTCATCTGTAAATCATCCTCTCATGCATTACCAAGTGACCTTGAACACCGACCAGTCACCTGTGTTTTCCGCTATGCAGAGTTCTGGAGTACTGTCCGCATGTATTCCTAAAACTCATGTCTTTCCTGAGTTCATTTCCTGGTTGGTTTCGTCCATGTACCCGGCAAATGTTATGTCATGAACTCCCAGGGAGAAAGTGTTTTTCAGGTTTCAGCTCAATTAATGCGTCAGGCATTGTGCTTCCCGGAGAATGATTCTCCTTTGCAATTCTCAGAAGATTCGCTGGTTCAATATTTCGAGGAGCTCTCAAATGAGGAATTTAACCGCTGCATGTCATTTTTGGTATCGAGTCCGGAGAAGACCCAGTTTGGATCGGGAAAGTTTGGTTTGGATGCATTTAATGTTCAATACAGGTCAGTTCTCAGCTGTATTATGGAGATTCTGGGGAGAGAAGATGATTGCGAAGTTGACAAGGCAGCTCTGGGGATGTTCACTCTCATGATGAAACCAGGAGTGGTGTTAGATATTCCATCCTTTTGGCAAGAAGTGGTGAATTCTCAGTTGATTTCTTTCCCACTAACAGGTTATTTCAGATTTCCTTCATTAATAGTTTACTTGTTTTTATACTAGAATGTGGAGGAATTCATGGATGTAGGTTTGAACATAATGGATAGCAACAAAAATAAACAGTCAGTTCTGCTTTGGACTGATTTGATCAGAAAAGAAGATAATGAAGCTGGTTTATTTGAATTTGTGGAACATTTTATGACCACCGCTTATAAAATTCTCAATGGAACTCGGCCTCCCTGTTTCTTGCCAAAGGCCCAGGAGTTCTTGCAATTAGGACCTAATTGTAGATATGGAGACTGGTTTGTTTTTGAGGACTATTCTGAAATAAGGCTATATGGAGTTGGTATTGAGCCTTATAGGCTTCCAACATTTGTTCCCATGAGACTGTTTGCTCTGGAATTTATAAGGCAAAGTCTCAATGTGGATCAAGTTCATTTTCTTCCAATGAAGAAGGGGTTAATGTACAAGTTTCCCATGAGTGTAGGTCCTTTTGTTGTCAACACAAGGCAAGCTTATGAGGAGGTATCAAGGATGTTGGAAGAAACACAGTTATTATTGGGAGAGAAATGGGCCTATGATCCACATGCGATTATTTCACAGAGAAGGGTCGAGAACGGTTATGCTGCTTTTACTCATGTGAGTAAACCGGATTTAGAAAAGTTGGCTAACCCAGGAGGGCCAAGTTCATCACGGATTAGTATTCAAACTCCTGTAATATTGGAAAAGATGGGCAAGAGAGTGAGAGATGATGTTATTGAGATTGATGAGGAAGAGCCCCGAGAGGAGAAAAGGAATAAATTAGCAGAAGATCACTCCTCCAATTCACCTGGTTTCACTCTCCAGGTCAGTGAAGAACAGGGTGTTTCATCTCCTAGCAGATCAGAACTCCAGTTAGAGAAGGCTCCTTCCATGAAGCAGGTGTTCTCCCTAATTGAAGAAAAGAATCAAAGAATAAAGGCCAATATAGAGACACAAGCAGAACATCATATATCTGCTGACCAAACAAGACTGTTGACTGTAATGGATTTGGAGAAAGACCAGTTCAAAATGGCGCTATCGCATCCGACAAGGATGTCTCTGGGACCCTCAGGCAGTTTTAAGGAGTTGAATATTGTTATGGATGTAAAGAAGATCCCCTTGTGGGACAAGATGAA
This sequence comes from Pinus albicaulis, assembly GCA_034641835.2. Classification (NCBI taxonomy): domain Eukaryota; kingdom Viridiplantae; phylum Streptophyta; class Pinopsida; order Pinales; family Pinaceae; genus Pinus; species Pinus albicaulis. The sequence goes on along the minus strand of CM076573.1, from coordinate 737,091,389 downwards.
TCTCCACATGCAAATAGGTCAGTTAATTGTTAATGATTTAGGCAAGACTCATGCTACATCAGTCAAGACAGAGAATATGCTTGCTAAGGTTGTCAAACAGTGCAAGATGGAGAAAGCCAATGCCAGAGCATTGACTATTCAAAATGAAGAACTAAAGAAAATTATAATGAAGATTGGCGTTGATCCAAATGATAAGAGCGCAATGCACAAACTGATAAAGGGCGCAGAAGCAGAAATATCTTCATTAAGGAAGAAGCTGAAATTGCCAGCTGCAGAGCATTCGTTGGCAGCTGAAGTAGCAGAGGTAGAAAAGGAAAAAGAGGAGTTGCGACAACAATTGATAAAGAAGGACGAAGAGCTTGATAAGGTAAAGCAAACAGCTATAACCTTACAAAATCAAATTCAGAACCACACTTGTACTTTTGATTTTTCTGCAGGTGTGACCGATCCACAAGTCCAAGTTGCTCAATTGAATACAGAGCTAAAAATGGCGGAGAGAGATTGCAAACAGGCCCAGTCTGAAAAAGACACAGCTTTGAGATTAATGCAGGGATGGGAAGAAAAGGCAAGTGAAAATGAGCAGAAGCTACATAAAGCTGAAGAAGAAATTAAGGAACTCAAGGAGAAATTGAAGGGAAATATTTCCCTTATTAAAGCTAAGGATCTCATCTGGAATAAGATCATTTATGAAATACAAGCAAAGTGGGATTCCATAAAAGTAATTGCCAGAGAGAAAGGCATTGTTGCTGATCACGAAAAGGAACTGTCATCGGACAAGCCAGCTGCAATCAAAAGATCAAATTGGGCCAAAAGATTCATGAATTTTATTAATTCCAAAACAGATGAAGAGTTGCAAGATATGGGGATACAAGACAGGTATTTTTATGCTGAAGAAATAAACAAAATGATCATTAAAAACGATCTTCTGAAAGCATCAGAGAAGCGGCTACAGGTAATCAAAGAGGTGATTAAGAAATTTGACATTTCATTTGATAAATTGATAAGAACTGGTTTGCCCTCATGCTGGAAGGAGGGAGGTGAATTTATGTCCTGGAAGTTGTATGAAGATCAGTTGGTGTTTGCAAAAAGCAGAGTAGATGGCCGACATGAGAAGACGCAGATACTAAAGGGAGAAACAGTCTTCAATTTCTTGCAAAGACATTTCCTTCTGCTGTGGATGGTGAAAACATTGTTCACAAGTAACCTCACTCACAGTCATATTGTTGCCTTCACAGTAGAATATCATCGTTATAAGAATGCTCCAATAACTCAAGACAAGCTCTGGAAGGAATGTAAGAAATTCACTATTGATACAGAAAAAGGATTTCCCGCCAAGCAGCCACAAGTAACCGTACAGCCGCAAGAAATCATTGAGTCAGCTGCTGTTCCAGGAACATCAGTTCCTTTAGATTAGGATTTGTCATCTTTTATTTTATTTTTAAGTCAAATGATGCAATGTAATGAAATGTTTCCGAGGCATATACCTCCGTGACAGGAAGTAGTTAAGTAGTTACAGTTAGTTAGAATCAGTTTTATAACTGAAACCATTTTGGTTCAGATTGTATTTAAAGACATCTTAAGGAAGGAAGAAGGTTCCGAGTTTTGAACCTTTGAAGGCTAATTTTGTACTGAGCAATATCGAATGAATAAAGAAGTTTTGCAAGTTTCCAATATTCCATCTATGTTGAAGAGTTTTCTTGGTTTCCATTTCATTTGCGTTTCTGTGAATAAAGTAGAGTGATTAGAGCTGCAGGTCTCTTGATATTTATATGTCTAAGAGTTAAATATCCTTAATGGGCGCTCCTCTTCTTTAACTTATCTGTTTTTCACTTCCTCTGGATTTTATAATGACAGTTTCTGTGTAAAGCAGCATGACAAGTTAAAATCCTTTTCTTTCCCTGTCTTTCATCTGTTCACTTCAGTATAAAGGGAATATGGCATTGCATGGCTACTAAAGATTTGATATTTGGGAAATATATTACTAACATTTAAAGGGTTAAGAAACAGAGACACATATATACATTTTTGTGACATAATCTTTAATGTCTTGAGCATGGATTCTTGTACACAGCCAAGAATTGTTTCTCAAGGAACAACATTAATTGGCGCCATTGCCGGGGAACGAAGAGTCGAAGTTCTTCCCTGGGTTTTGATCTACATTTCCTCTGGTTGTTCAGAGAGGAGGAAATAGCACGCTGTGATTTTTGAAAATAGCTCTGGCTCCCAAGAGGCCTCACACGAGGTCAGACACCTCTCAGAAAAAAGCTCTCGTTTTGTCAAATCCTGAGAAACTTGTTTCCAAGAAGGGCCAGAAACCAAAAATAGTTGTTACACCTGAACCCACACTGCTCGCACCTGGCAGCAGTTCACACGTTTTTTCATCCAAGAAAGCTTCCAAGAAACTCATTTTCTCGGAAGAAGAATCATCACCGTCACCCATTCAAGAAACCACATTAGAAGAGCAATCTTTGGAGTTTGTGTCTTTCCTCTTTACAGAAACTCAGTCACATACAGTTGCCAGCTCTTCTGCTATTGTTCAAAGTCCCATTCCCATATCAGTTGTTTCACCTCATTCATCTTTTCCCACAACTGGTATTCATTTTACCCCCGCTCAAGGAGCAGTTAACCCGGGCACAAACATGGCAGTTCCTGCAGCCCCTGCTTTCTTGATGAACAGATATGCACCTTTAAATCTACCACAACCATTACATGATTTGCCGCAGGAGTACCTCAAGTTACTCCCAAGATTTACTGGTGAAGATGAAATAACCGTAGAACAGCACCTGCCCCTGTTTTGCACTTTTGCAGAAAATTTAAACGTTGAACATTTGGATGTTGTCATGAGACTTTTCGTTCAGTCTCTGAGTGGAGAAGCAAGGAAGTGGTTCAAAGGATTACAGAATGGTTCCATTAATGATTGGGAGGCTCTGGAAAGACGTTTCATTGAGAGATGGGGCGAAAAAAGGGACCATGGTTATTCTTTGACAGAATTTAATGCAATTAAGAAAAAGTCCGATGAAAATATGAACGATTTTGTAAAAAGATTTAACAAATTGTATAATAGTTTGCCTGGTGAAATGAAACCCCCTCCGATTGGAGCAAGGGTTGTTTTTGCTGGTGCTTTTGAACCAGATTTCAGTTTCACACTAAGGGAAAGAAGGTCTCCTACGCTGGAACAGATTCAAACTGATGCTTTGGAGATTGAAGCAAATATGTCTGCTGCTGGTAAAGTTTCAGATAAAGGAAAAGCTAAGGAGGAAGCCTCAGTTCAGGATCAGAGAATTGAAGACATGACTAAGGTTATTAAAAATCTTTCAAATAAGTTGGTAAAGTTGGAAATAGATAGTAAGCCTGCCAGACAGAACAGAGGGGTTTTTAATCCTCAATTCAAAAAACAACCTTTGCAAATTCTACAAAGAGAAAGGAAGGATCAAGATCAGGTGCAAGCACCCTTGTACATAGAAGCAGCCCCGTCGCGCTCAGCAGATGAAGATGATGACAGAGAAGATGATGCTCGAATTTCTGCTGTATATATGGAAGATGATGAAACAGAAGAAGAGATTGATGAAGAAGAGGAGAAGGAAGAGGAAGAAGCTGAACCCTCATTTGATCAAGAAGAAATGGATGATTATTGTAAACAATTCACAGATTTTATGCAATCCGAGTTGCATAAAAAATATGACTTGAGGTCAAAAAAGAGGTTGAGGACGCAAGAAAATGAAGAAAAGGAACCGGAAACAGCACCTACTCCAAAGGCGACTCCACTGCAGAAAGGTAAGCAGCAAGCTGAAACATCCCAGATAAAAGAGAAAGATGCTAACATTTTGGAGAAGGTGGTCACAGTTTCTAATCAGAATTTAAATTCCAAAAAAGATCAAGAAGACCCTGAAAAGTTGACAAGATCAAATCAAACTTTCAGTCTGTCGAAAGAGTTAGAAAAAGTGAAGATACAAGTACCTCTTCTTGAACTCATGAAAACCCCGGGTTACAAGAAAGAAATTGCTGAATTTATCAATCTGTCCCATTCCGACGAAGTGAGTGATACAGTGAATCTGCAAGAAGAAAAGCCAGTGGTGACATTTGGACCTCATGTGGAAGAGGTAGATTCGTTTGTTCCTCCTTTTTATATATCTCTTCTCTTGCATGATTTCGTTTTGCACAATTGTATGTTGGATTCTGGTGCATCACACAATCTGATGCCACTAAGTGTGATGAAGGAGTTAAATTTACAAATTACCAAGCCATACAGAGATCTTTATTCTTTTGACTCGAAAAGAGTTAAGTGTGTAGGTCTCATTAAAGATATGGTTGTCTCATTGGCCCAAATCCCAGCCAAAAGCATTATGATGGACGTTGTAGTGGCAGATATTCCAGCCAGGTTTGGAATGTTATTATCTAGGTCATGGGGAGCAAAGCTGGGAGGAGTTTTGAAACTAGACTTTACGTATGCTATTATTCCCGTTTTCAATGGTGAAGAAAGAAGATTGTATAGAGAGACCAGATTCCAAAAGACTGCCACCAAGAAAGATGCCAGTAATTCACCAATTTATGGTCAAGAAAAGGACGATCTGTCATGTTTCATGTTGCAGGAGGTTGCAGAATTTGCTGAGGAATCTCAGGGAAAGCTTGATTCAGAAATTGTACATATGGAATTACAGTCAGAAAAGCCGTGGAAGTGTTATTTTGATGGAGCATTTTCCAAAGAAGGTACTGGAGCGGGTTTCATCTTTGTTTCTCCGGAAGGTAACTTGGTGCCTTTTTCTTTCAAATTGGAGTTCGAATCTACTAATAATGTTGCAGAATATGAGGCATTAATTATTAGTTTGCAGACAGCTAAGCAGATGGGGATTAAAGCTATGACTGTGTTTGGAGATTCAGAGTTAATTATAAGGCAGATCAAGAATTCTTGCCAAACCAAGCATCCCAGATTACGAGCATACCGGAATGAAGTATGGGATCTGATTGAAAACTATTTTGAAGCATTCAATTTGCAGTTTGTGCCGAGAGAATAAAACAGGTTAGCAGATTCACTGGCGGTTGCAGCAAGTACGTTCAAACCTCCTATCAGCGTAAAACTAAGGTATGAGATAGAAATGAGACATAGGCCGTCGATTCCTGATAATATTAAACATTGGCAGGTTTTCGAAGATGATGAGCAGATTAAGCAGTTTTTGTTGATGACTGAGGATTTTGAAGATCATCAAATTGATCTGGAAAGTGATGAAGACGAGTTGGATGGTAAGACTTTTAAAAAGGAAATCGGTGGTCGGGAAATTATTCAGTTAAAAGATAACGTCTTACCCAGAGGCTTAGTACCGCTTGAAAAATTGTTTGGGGCTAATGATGTTGCTGTGGATAAAAAACAGAGGAACCAAGACGAGCCAGTGGAGGATTGCAATTTGGGTACTCCACAAGAGCCTAAGATGGTCAAACTGTTCAAGGGGCTTCCGAAGGAATATAAGGAAAGGTATGTAGAGTTGTTTAAACAGTTTAAAGATGTTTTTGCTTGGTCGTATGATGATTTGAAAACATATGATAAAGACATTATACAGCACAAGATTCCACTCAAGGAGGGAGTTAAGTCACATAAACAGAAGCTTAGGCAGATTAATCCATTGCTGTTGGCTCCAATCGAGAAGGAAATTAAGAAATTGTTGCAAGCTAAGATAATTGTCCCACTCAGTTATTCAGATTGGGTTTCTAACCTTGTACCTGTTCGAAAGAAAAATGGAGAGATAAGGTTATGCGTGGATTTCAGAAATTTAAACAGGGCTTCATTAAAGGACAATTATCCTCTGCCGAAAATGGACTTTGTCTTACAGAAAGTGACTGGTGCTTATAGACTGTCTATGGTGGACGGGTTCTCAGGTTATAATCAGGTAGCAGTGGAGAAGGAGGATCAGAAGAAAACCGCTTTCACTACGCCTTGGGGAACGTTCATGTACGCCAGGATGCCTTTTGTCCTGATGAACGCAGGGGCTACATTTCAAAGGGCAATGGATATCGCATTTGTGGGAGACACGTTTGTAGTGGTTTACTTGGATGACGTCACAATTTTTTCGAAGTCGGATGAGGAGCATTTACAACATTTACAGAAGGCCTTCATGAAGTGCAGAAAGTTTGGTTTATCACTGAATCCGAAGAAGTCTTTATTTGCCCTGGAGGAGGGTAAATTATTAGGCCACATTGTTTCGAAAGAAGGAGTGAAGATTGATCCTGCCAGAGTTGAATCCATTCAGACGATTCCTCTGCCACGAAGTAAAAAGGATATACAGCGTTTCCTCGGAAAGATTAATTTCCTAAGGCGGTTCGTCCCAAATTATGCTGAAATCGTTAAAAAGATTACTGACATGTTAAAAAAGAATGCTGAGGTAAGGTGGGACAAGGAGGCGAGGGAATCATTCCAGAGAATCAAGGAGGCTTTAAAATAAGCCCCTGTTTTGGTAAGTCCAGACTATTTGAAGCCGTTTCAAATTTTTTCATTTGCTTCTCCTTCAACTATTGCAGCCGTTTTATTACAAAGAAATGAAGAGAAGCAGGAGCAGCCAGTTGCATATTTCAGCAAAGTTCTCCGTGATGCAGAATTGAATTATAACATATTAGAGAAACAAGTGTACGCTCTGGTAAAGGCATTGAAAGCTTTCAGAACTTATGTTCTTCACTCTCAGATTTTGGCGTATGTCCCCAATTCGGCCGTGAAAGATGTGCTCGTACAAAGTGATGTGGAAGGTAAAAGAGGAAAATGGATCGCAAAGATACAGGAGTATGATTTAGATATAAAACCAACCAAGCTGGTTAAAGGATTGGGATTGGCCAAATTACTGACAGAATCCAATTTCCAAGCGCTGGGAATCAATTTGCTGGCCCCCGTAGAAGAAGCAAATGAAGAAACGCGTGACAGTCAATCAAAAACAGCAGTTAAGTATAAATTTCTTTGTTCAGAGTGGTATAAGGATATTGTACATTATCTGTGCTTTCTGTCATGTCCACCTTCTATTAATAGAGCAAAATACAGAGCCCTGAAACTTAAGGCTCAGCCTTATGTTATAATCGAAGCAAAATTATATTGGAAGGATCCAGCTGGTATGTTGTTGTTGTGTCTTACAGAGGAAGAAATTCTAGAAGTAATAAGAGAGTATCATGAATGCCTGTGTGGAGGGCATTACAGCTGGAAGGTAACGGCTCACAAAATATTCAAATCAGGTTTTTATTGGCCGACTGTGTTTTCAGATGTTTACAAGACAGTCAGAAGCTGTCAAAAATGCCAATTATTTGTAGAGAAGAAAAAGCTGGCTCCTCTACCTCTTCTTCCTGTCTTTGTTGAAGAACCCTTTAGACAATGGGGATTGGACTTCATTGGAGAGATTAATCCACCATCCAGCGGGCAGTTTAGATGGATTCTTACTGCTATGGATTATTTTACAAAGTGGGTGGAGGCAATTCCCACCAGGAAAGCTAATGATTTGGTAGTGATGAAGTTTTTGGAGGAGAACATTTTTAGCAGGTTTGGATGCCCCGTGAAGATTGTGACAGATAATGCTCAGGTTTTCAGTTCACTCAGGTTTATTAATTTTTGCCAAACTTATAATGTGACATTGTCTCACTCCACAGCTTACCATCCGCAGGGCAATGGATTAGCAGAATCATCCAACAAGACATTGGTTAGAATCTTGAAGAAAACAATCAGTGAAAATAAGAAGAATTGGGACACGAAGTTAGTCTTTGCTTTGTGGGCAACAAGGATGACCACAAGAAGGTCCACTGGCAAGTCACCTTATGAGCTCGTGTACGGCACTCAAGCTTTATTTCCCACACAATTGGTAAAACCCGTGATTTCTTTTCTCCAAGATGCCCAAGCAGAACCAAACCCCATGATACGAAGAATGAACAATGTGATGGAATTAAGTGAAAGCAGAAATCAGGTTCAGGACCGCTTGCTCACTTATCAGCAAAAGATGAAGGCAGTATTTGATAGAAAGGCAAAGGAAGTTTTATTTCAGGAAGGAGATTTAGTTTTGAGATGGGATACACGAAGGGAAGATAAAGGCAAACACGGGAAATTTGATCCTTTGTGGTATGGCCCATTCAAAATTAATGAAGTCAGAGGAAATAACACCTTCGTGTTGGAAAATTTGGAAGGAGAAATGCTGGATATGCCCGTCAATGGGCAATATCTCAAGCATTATTTCCGACATTAAGCAGTTACTGGTTCATCATTGTATATATCCGGAGTGTTCATTGTACATTTTTCATCAAGCAATTTTTGACTCCATGCCCGAGGTGAAGGCACTAATCTGCAGGTTCTTAGTGTTTCGTGGTAAAAACACTATCCCCAGGTGGAGCCAGATGTTGTAGATCATTATATCTGCATATCCTTTTTATTATGTCAAGTTTTGAAATTTTGGAAAAAGAAAATGATTTTTGATAAAATATACATGAGGATCCAAAATATGCTATAGTATAAGGTTTTATACTTTAGTATAGGAAAAAGATGAAGAAAGAATACAATGTATTTCCATTTTCATTTTGATTTACGGAGAGGACTGACTTTAGATTGTTATATTTATATTAAATGATAAAGTCCGAGCGACTTCTGGAGCGGAAGTCGCAATCATGCGCAGAAGCTTGTGGATAAGCAACTGCGGGGGGTCAACTAGCCCGTCGGTTATCAAAACCCGACCCCCCGCAGTTGACTGGTCAAATCTCTGAAAAATATTGATCGACGGCTCTGATTGATTGCGGGGGGTATGGGTTGGAGGTCTCCACCGTACTCACAGACCCCCCGCATTACGTCATCCCGCCGAAGTGCCAAATCATTGGCAAACAAGCTTGTCATCCACTATAAACCGGCCCCACGTCACCCTTGCATTGATTACTACCGTTAAGAGTAAGTCGGTTTTCCGTCTGCCGTGATTCATTTGTGATCGTTGGCTCCGGGCGAAACCCCGTCCCGCCACCTTCGCACCAACCGTTTTCGAAATTCTTTGTCGGGCCTAATACAACGAGCATCCTTGTCTGGTCCGTCCACTCGAACCCTCTCCCAGATATGGTATGACGTCCGTGATATCGCCTACATCCGTAAACACCTCATGCATTACCAAGTGGCCTTGAACACCGACCAAATAATTGGCCAGAGCCTGCCATGCAGTAGGCGTTCGAGCACCGTCCGCCCGTATTCTAAAACTCATGTCTTTCCACCATTTCCGGCTGGTTTCACCATGTATCCCGTTAAATGTTATGTCATGAACTCTCAGAGAAATTGTTTTGCAGTGCTCTACCAATTAATGTCAGTGTATCGTGCTCTGAGGAATGATTCTCCTCGTAATTCTCGAAGATTCATCAAGTTCAATATTTCCTGATGAGCTCTCAAATGAGGAATTTAACCGCTTACATGTCATTTTTGGTATCGAGTCCAGAGAAGACCCAAATATCTAGAAAGTTTGGTTTGGATGTATTTAATACCCACACAGTCTCTGGCCTCACTGGGGATATGGAGGGACAGGGAGAGAAGATGATTGCAGTTGACAAGGCAAGCCTGGGATGTTCACTTCATGATGAAACCAGAGTGTGTTGATCTTGTCCTTTTTAAAATAAGAAGTGGTGAATTCTCGCTGATTTTCCCACACACAGTTATTTCAGATTTCATTAATAGTTTATTTGTTTTTATACCGAATGTGGAGGAATTCATGGATGTAGGTTTGAACATAATGGATAGCAACAAAAATAAATGTCATTTCCTTCTTTGACTGATTTGATCAAAAAAGAAGAGAATGAATGGCTTTATTTGAATTTGTAACATTTTATGACCACCGCTTTGCACATTCTCAAATGGAACTGCCTCTCGTTTTCACAAAGGCCTGTGGAGTTCCTCACTGGGACCTAATTGTAGATGGTGAGATCATTGTTTTTGAGGACTATTCTGAATAAGGCTATATGGAGTTGGTGGGGCCGAGCCTTATAAAGCCTAACATTTGTTCCCATGAGATCGTTTTGCTCCGAATTTATAAGGGCAAGTCTCAATGTGGATCTGTTACTTTTCTTCCAATGAAGAAGGGGTTAATGTACAAGTTGCCCATGAGTGTAGGTCCTTTTGTTGTCAACACAATGCAAAGAAGCGTTGAGAGTATCAAGGATGTTGGAAGAAACACAACACATGGGAGAGAAATGGGCCTATGATCCACATGCCATTATTTGCAAGAGAAGGTCGAGAACGGTTATGCCGCTTTACTCCATGTGAGTAAACCGGATTTAGAAAAATGGCTAATCCAGAGGGGCCAAGTCCATCACTCTGACAGGATTCAACCTGTAATATGTTATGGGCAAGAGAGTGAGAGATGATGAAATATTGAGATTGATGAGGAGGGAGCCAGAGAGGAGAAAAGGACTAAATTAAGGTATGATCACTCCTCCAATCACCTCCGGGTTTCACTCTCCAGGTAAGTGAAGAACAGGTGCTTCATCTCCTAGCATCGTAACTTCAAGCAGGTGTTGCCTCCATGAAGGTGTGTTCTCCTTAATTGAAGAAAAGAATCAAAGGAATAGTATACAATATAGAGATACGTTTAACATCATATATTCATTTCGACCAGTAAGACTGTTTGACCGTAATGGATTTGCAGCACTGGGTTTAATTGTTATCTCATCCCTATTGTGATGTTCCTCAACTTGTAGCTTTTAAGGCGTTGAATATTGTTATGGATGTAAAGAAGATCCTTCATAAATAAAGGAATTCACATGCAAAATGTGTGCCGCTTAATTGTTAATGATTTAGGCAAGACTCATGCTACATCACAAGGATGAGAATATGCTTGCTATAGTTGCTCAACAAGGTGGCATGGAGAAGCTAATGCCAGAGTACACTATCTGAAGGAAGAACTAAGAAAGAAATCATAATGAAGATTGGCGTTGATCCAAATGATAAGAGTTAATGCACAACCGATAGCGTGTATGTAAATATCTTCTATTACAGAAGAAGTTGAAATTGCCAATCAGCAGAGATCTGCTAAGTGCCTCAAGTGGTAGTAAAAGGAAAAAGAGGAGTCAAGACAACAATTGATAAAGAAGGATCAAGAGCTTCTGATAAGGTAAAGTAAACAATATGCACCCATAAAATCTAAGAATGTGAACTACACTGAAATTTTTGATTTTTCTCTAGAGGGGACCGATCCACAAGTCCATGAATGAAGACAGAGCTGCAAATAAGTGCTGAGAGATTGCAAACAAAGCCTACCCGCATATACTGATTAAATGCAGGGATAAAGAAAAGGCAAGTGAAAATGACAGAAGCTACATAAAGCCGAAGAAGAAATTAAGGAACTTAAGGAGAAATGAAGTGAAATATTCTTTATTAAAGCTAAGGATCTCATCCGGAATGAGATCATTTAAATACAAGCAAAGTGGATCAGAAAAGACTTCAGAGAAAGGCATTATTGCTGATCACAAGAACTATCTGACAAGCCAACAAGAATCAAAAGATCAAATTAAATAAAAGATTCATGAATTTACAATTCCAAAAACGTATTAGAGTTGCAAGATAGGGATACACGTGCATTTTTATGTCAAGAAATAAACAAAATGATCATTAAAAACGATCTTCTCAAAGCACGTAGTAGCGTTGCCAGTAATCAAAGAGGTAAGACAAGAAATTCTGACATTTCATTGATGAAATGATAAGAACTGTCAAGTCTCATGTCAAAGGAGAGGTGAATTTATGTCCTGAAGTTGTATGAATGCCATGGTGTTTGCAAAAAGCAGAGCAGATGGCCGACATGAGAAGACGCGTATACATTAAAGAGAAACAATAATTTCTTGTAAAGACATTTCCTTCGCCGTGGATGGTGAAAACATTGTTCACAAGTAACTCCACTCACAAATATATTGTTGCCTTCACAGAGAATATCATCGTTATAAGAATGCTCCAATAACTCAAGACAAGCTCCTCGAAGGAATGTAAGAAATCGCCATTTATTGATACGTAAAAAAGGATTTCGCCAAGGCCTACAAGTAACCGTATTGGAACAAGAACACTGAAGTCAATACATTCCAGAACATCAGCCTTTAGATTAGGATTTGTCATCTTTTATTTTATTTTCAAGTCAAATGATGCAATGTAATGAAATGTTTCCGAGGCATATACCTCCGTGATGTGAAGTAGTTAAGTAGTTATAAAGGTATATTAGAATCAGCTTTATAACCGAAACCATTTTGGTTCGATTGTATTTAAAGACATCTTGAGGGAAGGAGGAAGGTTCCGAGTTTTGGAACCTTGAAGGCTAATTTTGCACGGGAAAGCATTTTAATGAATAAAGAAGTTTTGCAAGTTTCCAATATTCCATCTATGTTGAAGAGTTTTCTTGGTTTCCATTTCATTTACATTTCGTAACAAAGGAGGATTAGAGTCACAGGCCCTTTGATATTTATATGTTCCAAGAGTTAAATATCCTTAATGGGCGCTCCTCTTCTTTAACTTATCCGTTTTCACTTCCTCCGGATTTTATAATGACATTTTCTCAGGTAACGCAAAGATGACAAGTTAAAAATCCTTTTCTTTTCTCCTCATTTCTATCCGTTCACGTATAAAGGAATATGGTATCGCATGGCTACTAAAGATTTGATATTTGGGAAATATACACAACATTTAAAGGGTTAAGAAACGTAGACACATATATACATTTTTGTGATATATCTTTTAATGTCTTTTGTTAACGCATTCTTGTACACAAACAAGAATTGTTTCGAAGGAACAATGTGATGCATGGTGACACTAGGCCGAATGAACCTATGAAATGTTACATAAGGAGGTGGTTTGAGGATGACCACCAACACTAGAACGCTTAGTGCAATTCCTAGAACTCTTCCAAATATGGCAAGATCCGAGGTCCTCCGCTAGAGGAAGTGATCTTAATGTTTTGAAGAGAGATCATGCAACCTAGAAGAAGGAGGTCTACAACGTGCAATTATTTAATACATCACTCCAATCCTAGAATGCTTGATGCATTTCTTGGAATCCTCCAAAATGATAAGAAGAAGCTTCGCTAGAGGAAGTGTCCTCAATTCTTTGAAGAGGAAGAAGTCAACTCCCATTGCATGGTTTAAGATGATCAAAAACCAAAGGCATTCTCATGGGCATCTATGTTCATACAACTCCTCAATACAATTGGCAAAGAACACTACTTGATGTGGCTTTGAAGTTTGTAGATGACCATCATTTCCCCTATCAAATAAAAGGTGAGATGATGGAGAAAACTCAAATGCAAGACTATTCACAATCTATAACAAGTTCTCGATATATGACTCGGAACATCTTCGATGCTGATGCCCATTGCTATGAAGCGATCCATCCAAGATGAATCTTTGTCTTTGCAGTAGGAGGCTTGTCAAGCATCCGTGAAGAATGAGTGTTCCAACCACAAAGGTTGTCAGTGATGGGGTGAAGATCAAAACACCTACCTTTCATATGGCCAACTCCAATCAAAATGGTTGGAATTTACACCGTTGTGGTTATTGTGGAAGAGGAGAGAGATCTAGAACGTCTCAAGATGTATTTGCTGAAGAAATCCAACACTATGGAACCGGATAGGTTTTGAGTAATATGGAACATTGGGCGAATTTTGAGATCTAAAAATGGGCCTCCTAAGGAAATTATAAAATAATAGTGAAAATAGATGAAAATACTGCATTTGATGAAACTATCAAATTTTAGAGGGAAAAAATGAAAAACTATTTAACTCATATTTTCAATTATTCCAAATACCTAATTTCTGAAATGAAGGATTGCTGGATGTAAAATTTAATTTCTCATCCAAGGAGTACCCATGTTTTCCAAATTTCGATGGTCTCTTCCATACAAAAATGAGAAATACATGAAAAACATGATTGTAATCACGTTTTTTTTTATATTTCTCATTTTCTGTGGAAATCCTATCAAAGTATGCACCATGGGTACCCCTTGGATGAGTAATTAAATTTTGCATCTAATGAGTACTCCCAATCGTAAATTTGAGAAAAAAAATTGGGAGATAATTTGAAATTAATGAAGTTGAAAAAGTAGTTTTATTATTTTATTATTTTTAAATATTTTTACCCTTTTACTTAAAAAATGGTGAATCATCCCCCATGGTTGACATCATCATCTTAAAAATAAAACTTTATCTATTTATTAAATTATATTAAATAATACCCACAAATGGGAATTTTAATTACTTATCTAGACTTAGATTATTCTATAACAATATAAAAATAAATCCAATAATGATCATTATTGGATAGTTCTTTAAATAGTTATATAATACAATTCAAAAATTAGTTGCATTAAATAATTGGAAAAAAAATGTTACAAAAACCCTAACAACCCCATTTTTAATACTATGTGATGTCATAAAATAATCCACCTTAGTTTCCTTTTATTTACCTATATTAAGTATAAATGCTAGCTTGAGGAGTGTACAGGTTCTCACATTCCATTATACATGAAAGCAATAAAAGAAACACTAATGATACCACAATCATATGATATCATATTTGATTGATCCAAAGTCACGTTGTCTAACTAATAATAAAGTCGGCTTTGTCAAAAAAATTGAGAGGGTGAGGTCAAAAACTTCAAAGGCGATTGTTAACACCGGAAAATTGCATGAAGAAAAGGACGACATCAATTAATGTCTAGCCTAAGGATTTACAGGACCAGAATACATTATGGAATCAAGAAGTATTTAAAATCTCTAAGGTTTTGAGAAAATTAGATTTGAACTAGTCATAAATGCTCAAATGCGCGCTTTTTCCTTTTGATAAGAGCACCTTTTCGCCCGATAAGCGCGCATTCCTGGAAATGGAAAAAAAGTCACTTTCCGGGACCACAACAAGCAAAGGACAATTACTCCTTATGTGAAAGCCGCCTAAGGACATCCACCATCGTCTCCTTAGACATTATGTGAGAACACAAAAGAATATTTGAGCACACAATGGAATCACACCTCTCCCTTGGGTCACCATCCATCATGTACCAAGGGAGGGAAGGAGGATTTGAAGCTCACCTATATAAACCCACCAAGAGATGAACAAAGGGTGATCACAAGGTTATGCTGGCCAAAGTTTCCCAAGCAACACCAACATTGTGTGTGACCCAGGAGCTGGAGCTAAAGAGGACTTGATAGTTGGCCATCCAACATCTTAGTCCACCACAGCAGAGAGAGAGAGAGTTAGATTGCATCATAGGCAAAAGTTGAAATACAAACATCCTTGCATCGGGACCTAGAGCCATTGCCTAGGGGCCCTTTGGCAAGTGGGTAAGATTTTCTTTTATTCCAAACATTTAATAAGAAGAGGCCATCGAGCCATCGTTTGCATTATTACTGTTTGGAACTCTCTATATAGCTTCTTTTGTGTTTTTAGTTTTAGTTTTTTAACCAAAGCATACTACAACATATTATTTCATTTAAGTTTTATGCTTTTGAGCTCCCCCCACATACTGCCTATTACCAATAGTTTAGAGAGTATACCACACTCTCTAAGCTCATGTGATTTCATACACTCGTGTGTCGAATCCACCACAACAGGATTGGCAACTCCACTGACGTATTTCAAGTTTATGTGGTTATGCCATCTTTTGCAGGAGACCCTTTGTCTATGCTGGAGTGCAACTGACAGTCCTCTGACCCATATTGTAGTCCCTAGACTCACTGAGGTGACATACTAAAGAAGGAAACTCCTAATCTTTTACTTGTAGGACTTTTGTGCGTAGTTTTTTCACACAGAGGCGCATTGCGCGTGTTTAGGAGTGACCTGTGCGCAGGAAGGTGCACCTGTCAAGGGTTTTTGCACACAAATTGTAGAGAGATTTTTTTTCTCCCTATTTTCTACATTTTTTCTACTTGTAAGTGTATTGGGAAGCCCCTAATGTATCTGCCAACACTTGTGTTGATACCCCACAGCTTCTGAGAACTGATTTTTTGCTACTTTTCGTAGGCATTTAGTTAGTTTTCATTTAAGTTAGTTTTTGCAAAAAGTGTTCACATAGTTTAAGTAGGGGGCGAATTAACCATTGCTTTCTGAAAAATTTATGTTTTTTGCACATTCTGGTATGCACACTTAGCTTAAATAGTCCAAGTAAGTGGCTCATGACCACATATGCATAAGCTAGTGTAGAAATTGTTTAGTTTAAATTCACTTTTTTCATTTAGGAAATTGCGGGACTAGGATTGAATCGCCAATTAGAGCAAGTAATATATGTTGTCTTTGCACCATTTGGTGACCCTATACAAGCATATGAACACTCTACATTTGTGATTCGCCATCTCCCTTTATTCACTCACATAGACTAACTAAGAGGTTTTGGAAGCGGCCCATTATCCGCAAATGCTTTCTATTTGAGCAAGGAACAACGTCACATAGTTTAACTAGGGGACTTTTGTAAAGGATCACCGATATCCATATGTTCAAATTATGAGATTGTTCACCATATGCTCACACACATTCACCCACTAAGAAAATAAATCCACCTAAAAATAACTTAAACCAACTCACTAAATTCTCCCCACAGGGGCCACAAGAGAATTTATAGATTAAGTTAGGATCAAGGGGGTAGGCATCTAATAAGCCGCCTTGATCACACTTCACATTGAAACATATAAGTTGTGTATTTAGGGAGCTTTAAAATCCACCTATTAGCCCACGGAAAAGAAAACCCGAGCACGACAAAGACCTGATTTAGAGGGGGTTAGGCTTAGGTGCAGTGCGTGCGGCATCAGTTGGGGCTACCTGACTCGACTGATACTTGGTACTGTTAGCTGACAACCAAGAAGCCCAAGACTCGAACACTCACATGGGACGGTGGTTCTTAGTGGCAAAAACTAGGGCATCCTTTACCTTATAGGTGACGGTGTAGGCAAGCGCCAGACCCTCTACCCTTACCTTGGTTGATTCTCTTCGGCTGACTGGGGGCGTCGCCAGCTCTTACGGTATGTTGTGCCAGCACTCGCAATAAATCCTCTCAAGGCCCAGTTACTTTTGAGTGTGTGAGGACATAGTAGGTCTTCTAGGATTTTGAGTATCACGTGCAAAAAAACAAAACCATTTTTTGCTTGATTGATCACATAGATTAAGTTAAAGGGAAGATTCATTTCATTTTCAATTTGTTTTATGTATGTGGCCATAAATTTTTCATGATCACAGACTCGATCCCCTCAAAATTTTCCAAAATCTAACCTAATCGACACTCAAATGGTTCCAACGGAACCTCGTCGGTCCAGGCATCTTTTGGACCTCCCCACACGGGAGGTTCCTGTGCTCCTATTGTTTAGGCATCAAAGACAACATTTCCACGTAGTTGGTCTTCTGAGAAACCTTAGTTGGGAACCCTAACGGCCTCCAACACCACACCGCACACCACCCGACCCTCACCGGGGGCAGAGAGCGATCCGTACAGAAGCCACCTCATTCACAACAAGGTACGTCACGTAATTAACCCTCGTTCTAACCGTGAACTTCATGTCTCCACACATTTCCATGGCGTCAACCTCCTCAGTCACCCTTCTTAGCGTTGAATCACCGAATTCTTAAAACAAGCTCACTCAATGACCCCATCGCACACGACCCCAATTGGCCTCCCATGCCCACCTAAGCCCTCTCATACATACCAAAGTTTGAAGGCAAGTGCGTAAGACCCAGGAAACTATATAATAACCTTTCTTGCACCTGAGGTTTACCGAATAGCAACATCGATGATACTCTTCGGTTGAGGCTATTTCAATGCACTCTTACAGGAGTGGCCGCGAAATGGTATGTGGAGAAACCTCCTGCTTCACATGGAACCTTTAGTGCCCTCGCTACCGTGTTCCTCACATACTTTCATTTTTCCATTCACCACGATTCAGGAATGGAGTTACTGAATCATTTCAGACAATCCCCTCCATCCATATTTCAGAGCATCTCCATGAATGGAGGCGGCGTTGCAGTTTATGCAAAGCTAAACTCGACGACTGAGTCCTTTTATATTTATTCTTGAAAACTCTGATAGCGGAGATTTCAAAGGATGTGGCGCAATGCAACCCCACATCTGAAGAGGACGAATCAGTAAAGCCCAGCAACTTGAACTGATCTATACGCAGTCAAGATACATCTAAAACATCTTGCCTAACACCCCGCTCCTGCAATATTATCAAGAATTTCTAGCGCATCTAACCCTACAAACGGACTTATTGGGTCAATGACCCAAGCAACGTAACCCCACATCCGAAGAGGACGCAATCAGTAAAACCCAACAGCTTGAACTGATCTACACGTAATCAGGATACATATAAAATATCCTACCCAACGCCCCGTGCCTGCAATATTATCAAGAATTTCCAGGTGCATCTAACTCTGCAGACGGACTTATTGGGTCAATGACCCAAGGGTACCTAGGCAGCAACAGTCAGAATCCTGGTTACACACATGGGTCTACCCAGAACATGTCTCAACCCGGATTTCAAAGTCATCATATGTAGCAGCAAAATTTGACTAATAGGGCGCCAACGTATCACCAAGGAGGACCTTATCCTCCGGCTGAGGGGACCCAGTACACAGGAAGAAAAACTAACAGAAGAACTCCCCCCCAACGGCCAAGTGAAAACATGGGACAACAGTATGCTTAGTCCCAAGCACATAACCCACCTACGCAAAACAATGCACATGTGAGCTTTGTGTAGCCGTCCCAAAATCAACCACACCAGTGTGATAAGGAGAACTACCCTCCTAACGTGGTTAAAATAAAGGTAAGAAACAAGCCCAAAGGGAACCCTGGACAGGGGGGCAGCAACCAACAACACCCACCGCGATCCCAGGCTGGAAGTAACTCCAACCAGAATCAGAACCAGGAGCCAATAAATGCCCAAAAGCAAGGCAAAAGGCCGCCTCTATGAACAAACCATTCTTGTTCAATATGTGGTGAGTATGGGCACTATACTCACCACTATCTTGAACTCCCTGAGCTTAAAAAGCTTTAGAGTAACCGAGGACAAGGAGGATCTTCTCAGACAACTGAGGTTATGCAAGAACCCTTCCCCCATCAAGGAACGGTCAGCACTCAATAACAAAACCCTGATGATTCCGGGAAAAAAAACTATGAAATTTACATGGCTGGGGAAGAAATGTTTTTCCAAACTCGGAATCGCAGCTATGACACCCCACCAGACACCAGTATGTCAAGGGCTAGTACGAGCGCGCCGACTGCACCTTTAACCATTCCAAAGATTCCTTTGGAACCATTGCCAAAAATGGTAAAAGGGCCTAATAGGCGGGTAGGTAGCTACTCCAAAGCAGCCCACAATTATAGCATCGTAGACGATTTAGCTCAGTCACCTGCTGCTATGTCCGCTTTGGAGGTACTTCAGTCGTGCCCAAAGCAACAGAAAGCCCTACTTTCCGCATTAGGTGTCGTCAACCCTGCCGAAACACGCATGATGACTTTTGACTTAGAGAAAGCCACCCCTAGGCTTCCCTCCATGGTCGCCTTCTAGATACTAGTATCGGTACATAATATCACTATTCACCGATGTGTCATTGACGAGGGTGCATCCACATGCATCATGTAAAAGAATTTATGGCAGAAGTTAGGAGCCCCCAAACCCAAACCCTCCGTCATCACACTCAAAGCATATGACGGTCGTCCCTCGACCCCCGTCGGTCTCTTCCAAAATGTACCAGTCTGCTTAGCCGGCAAGACGGTTCACATAGACATCGAAGTCTTGGACGCTCACTTGGATTACAATATACTCCTTGGGTGGAGTTAAATGTACGCCATGTCCGCCATAACATCCTTCATTTTCCGCATCATGATGTTCCCCCACGAGGATCGAATCATCACAGTAGACCAGCTAACGCACACTGAAAATCATCCCTTGACCAACACAGATATGGTCCTACCCTATGTAGATATAGAAACAGATGGTCTTTTACGGTATCAAGAATATGGCCCTGGCCAATTCAAACCATCGTCCATCCTAGGGTCATTCCTAGGAGATCCTCCTATTATCCCTGAGGTATCACCCGATGCCACAGGGGCCCCGGTATGCATGATGTCCACATCAAGCACCGAGGTTAGTCAGGACACAGACTCAAGAAGTAACGACACCGAGGCATTAGCTACTGCAGCCTCCCTAGTCTATGCCGCCTCCCAAACTCCTTTCCTCTACCCACCTCTTGGCTTCACCTCTCAGCAGGTCTTGGCAACACTGGTATTACCCAATATATCATTGGCATTCCTAGTGTGGTATCTCGTTCCTCCTCTAGGAACGCCTGCTACCAATGTTACCGCATTTGGGTTAAAGCCCCCCAGTCCCGAGGAGCCCCAACCTACCCAAGTAGCAGTCGAAATGGCCCTCGCAAGGGATATTCCCACTGCAAAGCCGACGACCATGATAAATAAAATCTCCAAGAAAGGAAAGAAAGTGGTGACCCCCACCATGCAGAGGGAATCATCAGCTTGCGCTATATGTGATGTCACAGTACACCCTACCCACATATGCCCAGATTTGGACGAATTAAAACCACTCCTCGGCTGCGAGGCAGGCACCTAAAAACGACATTCCCATAAAAAGGAACTTGCCACCAAAAGTACATGCAAACTGTTGCGTACTAATCACGCATGCACCCTCTGTGACACCTATGGGCATTATACCCACCATTGTCTAGAAATACCACGGTATAGGGATGCCTTACACGCGATCGAGCAATCCTATCAAGAGGATCCATCCACCCTGTCTATCAATGACGAACCACGTACCATCCTATACTTACAAGAGGAGCACCGATACGTAGAGCGCCCCCAGTAATTCCCATTATACGTTGCACGCTATGCAATGAACGTGGCCACTACCTCGAAGATTGTGTTGCGTTGGAACTCATTCACAGATGGTATCCAATCGAAAGAGTTTACTACGTGGGGCTACGGGCAGCCCAATTCACATGCCCATTATGCGCCGACAATCACCTATTGGAGGATTGTCACTACATACCTCGCTTCCGGCTAGCCCTTGCTAGCCTCTGCTCAACCATAGTTCGTCTTTCCCAAGAAGATGATATGGATGCCGAATCCATCGGCAGCTCCATGGCACAAGCAGAGGAGATGAGCGGCTCTATCATGTTCTTGTCAGCTGAAGAATGGCCTAGCAGGGAACCCATAGTTACCCCTATAGGCACTTCACGAAACCCACCTCCATGCACGTTATGCAAGAAGAAAGACCATATAGTAGTCCACTGCCATGACTTAGCAGCATTGCAACATTGGTACCCCACCTAGCCTCAGACCAAGCACGATGGGACCCCCATATCACAGACATTTTGCCTGATATGTCAGGGTAATCATTATGACCAACATTTTACTTATGTCGCACGGATCCATACTATCGACATGATTAATGCCGTAGAAAATAGGATGAGCGATCTCCAAGAATGGCATAAAAGATATGTCGCCGACTCAACATCCCCACCACCACAATGGTGTGTCAAGCCTGATAAGACCACACACCAACCAAATATACCCCAGACCAAGTCTAGGATAACATGTGGCCTATGTGATCTAAACGATCACCGAATCAACCAATGCAGAGAACTCAAACCCCTTGCAAATAGTCTCCGCATAATCTCGCCTCTTCCTCAAAAAATTCTCTCTAATTAAGAGAAGATCACACGCACTTACTGCCGAATTTTCTCACACTTTCATCATACATTTAAGTGCACGCATCTCCCCAAGCTGAGAGCAGCTAGAGTGGCATTAAGTCAACCACCCACCAAAAGGGGAGGCAAATCTCAACCTATGCCACAAAAATGGAAACAGAAGATGACCTGGTCTAAAACTAACCCTTTCCAAGTGTCCACATCTGGAACATCGAGTAGCATAGAATCTCACATTATCTACTCTGTCAGCGCTGTGATACCCTGCACCATTTGCACCAGTCATAATCACGCGTGGAGGAATGACCACTGCTACAAGCGTTCAGGCACCTCTGTAATAAAAACAACTTCCACCTACCAGAAATTGACTATCCTAGCGGTAAAGCCAACCTTAGACTCACACAGGACTCCATTACTGAGATCTTTCCCCTACCGCATGCCAACGACACAATTCATCACATACGACTTGTGTCATCGCACGCCCAAAACAAGATTTCAACCACCTTCTCGTCACAGGAATTCCGCCTTATTCTTGTTGCAAAAGACCAAGGTACCTTATGCTTTTGCATAGATTTCCACGAGATCCCAAACTTGCATACCGCCATCGAACTCCTTGATGACACCCAGCCTCTAGAACAATGCCTAGTACAACTAGAGCTAGTTGATGAAAACATGCGACAATCGTTGCAACACAATGAGGCCCATAAAAAAAGGGTAAAATCATCATTCGACTGCCACATCACCCCTCGCTCATTTACCGAGGGAGAGCTAGTCCTTCGCTATGATGTCGCAAAAGAAGCCTTAGGTCCAGGAAAGTTCAAAACCTTGTGGAAAGGGCCCTATATCATCAAAAATTGTCCTCAGCAGGGGGCATACATCTTGACGAAACCGGGCGGGACCTACCTCACTACGTCAACGGCCTTTACCTAAAGAAATTCTACCCATAAGGGCCCCTGTAGCCCTTATCCACTAGAGTTAGAGTACACAAAAATCCCAATACCAAAATATTTTTGACCCAAAAACCTAAACGTGCTCAAAATATCACCATGAATCACCAACTTGAACCCTATTTTGGATTTGTTGATGGAGCATCGTGATGGTCTCAAAACTTAGCTACAGCCGCTTGGGTCATCTAACACCCTGACCGATCACCACTATGTTCAAATGGCGTGTGCATCGGATCAGCAACCAAAAATCAGGCAGAATATGATGCCGTTATCGGACTTATGTGCGAGGCCCTCCATTAGGGAATTCGCCATATGCATGTCTACCTAGATTCCCAGTTAGTGGTATCACAGTTAAACCAAACATTTGAAACCAGAGACGCAAACCTCTTTAGAAAATATTTGTGTGCCAGAAGATTAAGCAGAAAATTTGATTATATTACATTCTCACATGTATCAAGGAATCAAAACCAAGCAACTGATCGCATAGCTAACAATATCCTAGACTGGAATGCATCGCGAATAAACCACCATACATAAAAAACCAAAAACATATATATCCATCAGCATAACACAAAATGCATAAACTGAAATAGATAACACACCATGTAGAGCTGCAAAAAAGATCTCTCATATATATATATCAAAAAATATGTGTATCGGAGTACAAAAATAGTATCACTGGCCCATGGGCTAGCCCAAAAATACAACAGTTGTCAAAAATAAGGGAATCATCCTCATAACGGGTGCTTTCCCTGTGTACAAATCTACTCTAGGGGGGTGCCCCCTCAAGAGGAGCACTTGGGCCCACCACTGCTCCTGGTGCCACCACCGGAGCTGCTGTCGCCACTGCGATAGCTACTTGTCGTAGAGTAGGCTGGTAGTCCCTCTCGCGGGCCATCACTATCTCTAGCCATGCCTCCTCGAATTCATCCATAAAACCTCGGGCAAGCATCCCGTGGGTTAAACGGTCCACTCGACCACGAAATTCCTCTAGAGCCTCCACCTGAGCCGTAAGTACTGCGATGCACGCCTCAGCCACATCCACACGAGCTCTCTCGGCTACTACCTCAGCTGCAGCTGAGCTGTTGCCCTCACCAGAAGGCCCAGCACCATCCCCTCTAGGTCCACCGGCACCCCCGCCTGGTCCACCTACGGAACCTCTTCCCCAACCACCCGGCGGTTGTGGTAGAGGACCGTGACCCACCTGTCGGGCCATTGGGCGTCCCACCTCAGCAACATCTGCACGAGTAACCAAAAGAATGTCAGTGTCAATAAAAAACACTCAAGTACACAAAAACTCGAGTAAATGCAGAAATATATTACATACCTGCGGGACCCCAAACATAACCGAAAGGGAGATCAATATCTGGATCACCCTGAAAGTCCATCCCCGCATACGGGTATGGAAAAAAAATCTGTGGATTGGCCTTGAACCAGGCCTCCATCGTGTCATTCCAATAATGACCCACCATGCCATCACCGCCATGTGGCATCACCGGAGCCCACCTCCTCATGCGTGGCTCCCTCGCCCCCCCAATAGGCACTGCCACAACAGGCCTCAGTAGCACGACCCTCTCATACATAATGCTGCACAAAATGCTAGCGTATGCAAATGATTTGGATCCACATTGGACCCTGTTCAGTCAAAGAAAAAGCGGGCAAAATCGAAAAAATTCCCGTTCCCCAAATGGCGTAAAACTCCCACCTGTGGGCCCGATGCCCAATGAGGTGCAAACGACCCCACCAGTCGCACAATAATGGCCAGAGCACACCACTCGGCCACACCTATCATTGTTGTGATATTGATGCACCCCTCAGTAAGAGGCACACCACCGCAATGCCTCCTCCGGAACCTGTCCATGTTCACTCGTCCAACAGGAAGTGGATACCTCAGCGCTTCGCCCTGAGGTAGTAATCTGGTCACAAAGTATATATCAGTCTCCGGATGGATAATCAATTTTGTCCCCCTCATGACAAACATGTTGTTCCTCCTGTGCCAATGCTGTATGATATAACGTAACAATCGGTCCTGTGACCGAAGGAACTCGTTTTCAGCAAATTTCAGGAGGCCCCATGTGGCCAACTGATGATGCGCCCCAGCATCAGCAGCCAGAGCGGTCCAGATCTCGGGCCAATCTCGTTCTCTCCACACCAACCTGCCAAGCAACAGGCACCCATCAGTACAGAGGAGAAACATCAAAAGGGACAGCAAAAAACCCAAGTTTTTAAAAGAACCCTGCCTTTGCTCGCAAAAATGAAGGAACAGCTCGCCTTCGTGTGCCTGTACCTTGAAAATAGGCGTAAGTGGGGGGCCTCTTTGCCTATATTGCCCGCACAATCTAGGACAAAAATCCCATTTAAGGCCATACAAACCCAATTTGTACGACCCCCGACATCACCAAACTGAAAAAATTGAAATGCAGGACGTCATGGAAGTTACCTCGGCATAATATTGCTAATCCCCGATACACAGGTTGACCGCAACGGAAAGAAAGGCTCTGTGATCACCTCTGATCTCCCAAAACTCAGCAAGTATAAATGAATAGGATTAGGGCCATAATCCCATATTTATCGCCCTTTTCCAGAACTTTGGAGGTCCATAACAGGAGATTAGAAGGTCCATTCTGCAAACCGTAAGTTGCACCATCATCAGTGTACCATGACGAATGAAAGTGATGCCCGACATTCACTTTCCGAAGAAATATTTTTTCAAGCACCGGCAGGTATGCACCCTCCCATATTCCTTTCCAAAATTCATGTTTTTCAATAATATTGGATGAAAAGAAGATGCTTTCACTTGAGGTAGTTATTTTTTGCAGGAAGAACCCACAAGCCATTCACAACACCACCCATTGAAAGTTCCGGAGCTGTATCATTCTACCCTCAGCATGATAGAGTCCCAGAAAACTTTGCATATCTTGACATCATTTCTCCATTAGAAATAAACCATAGGGTCCTCATACCCAACCACGTTTATCATCACCTCACCCTGCATATGATAAACATCCGCGATGGTCGGTAGAGCCTCCCCTCCATGGCAATCGTCATCCAAAGTAGACCATACATCACCCCACAAGTGACGCCATGGCCATACCATTTTAGTCCGGGAAGCACCTCATGCCCATTCACATATCATGCATAAGGCCAAGTTCATCATTTAAACTCAACCCCCTTCCTGGATGATCAGGTTGTACAAGCAGAATAAAAGCGCACCTCCGCACATCGCATTTGGCCCGCGATACCTTCATCAACATAAACCCATCTACGACATCTTCCGCTTCATCAACCCCGCACATGAGACCAACCAATGGGACCCCTACCCCCAGCAAAACATCATCCTCACACCTTCAGTGAGCGACCCTCTTTCATGTTTTGGGGTACCCATCTCTGTGTTTTGAACAAACCAAACCCCATTATTTTATTCTTTTGGTAAGTGTACAAAGACCGAAAATTCCCTTTGCCACTTCACCCTCATATTTCACCTTTTCTCCCATGGCAGCAATCCCCCATCTCCCTTGGTCGAAGTATTTCACCCCCCCATGCACGCACCATTACGACAATCATAGCCGGTTCATACCCGCCCTGGAAGTCCTACCGACTCC
Organism: Pinus albicaulis; assembly: GCA_034641835.2. Classification (NCBI taxonomy): domain Eukaryota; kingdom Viridiplantae; phylum Streptophyta; class Pinopsida; order Pinales; family Pinaceae; genus Pinus; species Pinus albicaulis. The sequence continues at coordinate 737,065,192 of CM076573.1, read as the reverse complement.
AGGGACTTTTCCCTTCAGAAATACCTATGACTGCCGCCAAGCTGCTCAATTATACTTCAACCTCAAGCCACTGAATTCCCATCATCCGTTTTCATCTACCGCTCACCAACATGCCTATGTTAAACCCATCATGGTTCGGTTAAGACTTTCTTTTTGTCGACCTCAATGCCTCTTTTGCAAAAAGAAAGCGGTACCTTGGATGACCCCTCCCCATGCAAAGGGGTATCCTCGGGTGGCACTATGGGAGACATCATTGTCGATAGATGTCATCGATCCTCTTGACATTCGACTACACCAAATTCTTTCATGTCACAATGGTATCGTACCTTACAACCATTGCACTTTGATCAAGATCCGTCGAAGACCAGTGCCTTTATAAGTGTCTCTGACAACAATGCTTACACGGGAAGGTCCCCGCCAGTACATATGCGTACATTGCACAATGATGTGCCATACCAAGATTACGCATATGGGTACCACATTCCACCTATCGTAAAAAAAAAAACACCCCTAAGGGCGTCAACAGTCGTCATCAATAACCACCAGCATCACTACCACAGTAGTGACACAGAAAACACATGTATCTGTCAATTTTGTTTAACTAGCCATAGCATCACGAGCATGGGACATGCCCGCCTCGTTGAAATTTTGTAAATATGTTGTATATTTTGTTTGCTTGCAGGGGGTCCCTTAGGCCATGGTTATCTCGGAAACGGTGCAACGTGTTGTTTATTCCAAAAGTACACGCAGGCTTCTCTCTCTCTCTCTCTGCGTATGATACAGAAAAGAAAATATAATATATTTTGGCTATACAATTCTTCCTAGACCTCACACATTAGGGGGCAACTGTTAACACTGGAAAATCGTACAACAGAAGATAACATCAATTACTGTCGAGCCCAAGGATTTACAGGACAAGAATACATTATGGAATCAAGAAGTATTTAAAATCTCTAAGGTTTTGAGAAAATCAAATTTGAACTAGTCATAAATGCTCAAATGTGTGCTTTTTCCTTCGAGAAGAGTGCCTTCTGCGCGCCCTTTTGCCCGATAAGCGCGCATTCCTGGAAATGGAAAAAAATCACTTTCCGAGACCACAACAAGCAAAGGACAGTTACTCCTTATGTGAAAGCCGCCTAAGGACAGCCACCAGTGCCTCCTTAGACATTATGTGAGCACACAAAAGAGTATTTGAGCACACAATGGAATCACACCTCTCCCTTGGGTCACCATCCATCATGTACCAAGGGAGGGAAGGAGGATTTGAAGCTCACCTATACAAACCCACCAAGAGATGAACAAAGGGTGATCACAAAGTTGTGCTGGCCAAAATTGCCCAAGCAACACCAACATTGTGTGTGACCCAGGAGCTAGAGCTAAAGAGGACTCGATAGTTGGCCACCCAACATCTTAGTCCACCACAATAGAGAGAGAGAGTTAGACTGCATCAAAGGCAGAACTTGAAAGAAAAACATCCTTGGATCGGGACCTAGAGCCATTGCCTAGAGGCCCTTTGGCAAGTGGGTAATATTTTCTTTTATTTCGAACATTTAATAAGAAGAGGCCATTGATCCATCGTTTGCATTATTACTGTTTGGGACTCTCTATATAGCTTCTTTTGTGTTTTTAGTTTTATTTTTTTAACCAAAGCATACTTCAGCATATCATTTCATTTAAGTTTTATGCTTTTGAGCTCCCCCCACATACTCTACTATTTTAAAGTCTTTATCGACCAAAGGAGTGTGGTCGACATCTCACAGGGGTGGTTGCAAAGGGTTTATAGTTTTGACGCTTTGGGAAGCCATCAATTTGGTTCAACTATTGAATTAATAAGCTTATTTGATGGTGTCGTGTATACATAATTACCTGGAATACCGAAGATGTGGTTGTAGAAGGGATCCAAGTAGTAGTCGGGCTTCAATTCTGGTTGGAAATGGCTTTTGGTCTCTTTCACAAATCAACAGAGATAATGAAATAACGATATTGCGGGTTATTATATTTTTTTTTGAAAAATGGGGTTTATCGCATGGCGCGAGGGTTCTAATATTTCAAATATTGGTGGGTTATCGCATGTCCAGGGTGGTTTGGTGGATTATCGCACAACAAAAGGTGGTTTAGTGGTTTGGGAATGGGGGGTGTGATAAAACATGGAGGCGACGTGTGGGAGGGGAGGAGGTGGATAAAACCACCCATTTCGCACCTGCCCCCTTCCCCCCCCCCCCCTGGGCTTTAAACATTGGAATGTCAGGGAGTGCGAAATGAATCGTGGGCCATTTGATATGATCAGCGGTGATCGGGCGGTAGGAGGATTTGGGAGTTTTCAAAGAGAGGTGGGGTCGGGTAATAGATAGGCAGAGGGTTTTTAGCAAGGGAAAGGGGATTTTTCAAAGGGGAAAAGGATTTTAGAAAGGGGAAGTGTTATCAAAGGGAAAAGGGATTTTAACAAGGGGAAGGGTTAGAAAGATATTTTTTATAAGCATAATGATGCTTATATAACTTTTGAAAAGTATTCTACCTACCCTTTTATTCATCTTAACATTTTTTATTTCCTTTATTGGGTGCATTTGAGTTTGATGACCCTTTTATTTTCTTTTGATAAGAAAACTAACTTATTTCTAAACTTATATCTTCCAATGGCCCAGATTAAACTTATTAGCTCATTTTTATTCTCTACATAACTACTGATCTGCCAACATTAAATGGTTTGGTCAGATCTTTATTCACTAACTATCATAACATAAAATTTAAAGGCATGAATGATCAAGATTAGATTGCATGATCATCATGAATTGTGGCATTTTGGACAAGCTGCACACAATTTTATTTGCAAAAGTAAAGTAAACTAAGAGTAGTGGCATTTGAATGTGCAACACTTTCAGAATTTATTCTTGTTTATTTTTATGGGGTTCATATTTTATATCTTTTTTTTTATCTTTCTTTCTTTTGGTCCTTTGATTATTATTTTAGGACATACCCTCTTTTCATTTTTTAATATGGAAAACATTTGCAGAAATGCAAAGGTATGTACAATATTACAAGACTTAACATATTCAATTCAAAATTATGATCCCTATTATTATAGGACTCTAACAGAATGAACTGAACATGCATGCCTATCAGTGCTTGTCATTAGAGACTAAATTAAAATAATTTCATTATATATTTTAGAATATTTAAAAAAAAAATTAATAAGGCGATTGCAAATTTTAACAAGGTGATTGCAGAGGCTGCTTGGGAAGAGACAGGGGAGGTCATTTATGGTGATTTCACTCTATTAATATGGAATCTGATGATATAGGAATTATTGTGATATAGGAAGCTGAGTTCTGTAGCATTTATAAAACAAGAGGAGTTTCGAGGTCTGTAGTGATATAGTAATAGAACAATGCAATTACCTGTGGAGAGTGCGCTTGATTGGTGGAGTCCCTGGTGATGCGGCTCTGATGCAGACCTGGAAGAATCTATGTGGCGCGTATGGAGAATGAAATGGAGTCTTGGGAGAATGCAGACCTGGATGTAGATATGAAGAGTCTATGAGGCAAGTGCGCAGGTGTTTTTAGATTTGAAATTTAAAAGGGAAAGCGAGCCTGGATTACCTGTAGGTGGTAGAGGGTTTGGGGGTGGTGGTCAGAAGGCAGAGGAGAGTAGATGGTGGCTGGATGTCCCATCACCAGAGGGGGATGGGGGTGGTCTGCGAACAGAAAACAATGATGTCGCATCACTTGATTCTCGTTGGAGTCTGTCGACCATAATCCCCATTTCATCGACTCATAGACTCTTCCTTATAAATAATACACCTTGGTGGGACATCATAAAAAAAAAAAAAAAAATGCTGCCATACGACTTGCTTTTTACTGATATGATGTTGTCACTAAAATTTCAATATGGGAGGTCTCATTTTTGTTTAGTCACAATCCTATGAAAGCAACTAACTCTAGAACAAACTAGAGGTGATTTGACAGACTCCGGGGACTCCCCTCTGGTGTGACCCCCTCCCTGGTCATTTTTCTCCCTCTGGTCACCCCATCGTCGGGCCCACCACCATCCACCACCCTCCTCCCCTCCCAGCCAGCTCCCCTACCCATAAACCCTGTCCCATCATCCCTGCATTAATTTTGCGAGGTTCAAATTTTGAATTCTGTCATGTTCAAATTTGAATTGAATCTGTGCCCAATTCCTATTTCCCCTACCCAATCCGCTTTCTTATCGATTTGTTGTTGCTCTTTGATTCAACGATGTGAGTCAGAGAAGACGAATTACCAGGAACTGGAGGAATATGATTTCCCCATCAAACTACTGCCCACCAATGTGGAGAGAAACACACTCGATACCTCTGACATAAGCTTCGAAGCGTACCTGAGATCATCCTGCAATTTCATCATTGATTCATACGAACTGTGCTAGGAAAATAAAATCACAGGAAAGATAAGCAACGAGATTTTTGGTTGAGAGGGATAAGAAGCTGCAGTCTAAGATGAGATGACCGAGTAATTAGTTTTGGTTTTTTTTGTTGAAGTTTTTGGGCAGAAATTGTTTTAAATGCTAAGAGAAAATAGATTTTAATTATAGGTCTTAGAAGAGACAGAAAGAAGTTTTTTTACATATAACATGCTTCGATTGATATTTAATAAATTAATTTTATTAAATGTTAACGCCTAAGCTATTTTTCAATTCAAGAGTAGAGTTAATATTAGTCCACAATCTTACGATGCCACAAAATAATACTGGAAAACATTTACATGCAAGAGTAACTCAGTGTACAAAACACACATGAATGACTTTTTTATAATGTTCCTCGATAATTGTGCTTACCGAGGCATCAACACTGCAATAACGCAACTAGTCAAATGAATTAAAGAAATTGCTACGTTTTCAAAATTAATTAAAGAGATTTCTTAACTAAATTGGCTGGAAGCAAAATAAATTTAGATGCCACAATTGTAACGTCCAATTTTGGAATTGTGAAAGCTATGAGTTCATAAAGAAGTGACAAGACTGGGTTTCAACAATTATGCTTAAATTTTTGTTAAAGTTATTTATAATAATATTTGTTGGACATTACTTTACGAATTCCAATGTGTTTTTCCGAGGTCACAATTTTGGGATTGGGATTTTAATGGAGAATAGTGCTGGTGGGTTTTGGTTCAATAGGAATCATGATTCTAATTAGTGGTATTAAAGTAACAAGTTTGGAGTTTGATATTCATTCAACTTTTATTGGAGAGATATTATTGAACATTGTTTCAATCTTTCTAACATGTGTCACTACCTACATTGATTTTTTTTTGGATTCTGATTATAGCAATTGTAACAGAGACTAATGCTTGTAGATTTTATAATAGAAACTAATGCTTATAATTTTTAATCTAACTACAATCTTGATTCAAACAATATTCTAAAAATTTGAAAACTTCGATTTTTATCAATCTGTAGACAAACAAAATTAGCATGCTTAATGAAAGGATGTGTGCTAAAAATGCCATATGAAAAAAAAGCTGATGTGATGTGATATAAATAAGTGATGTCCACTTTTCCATCTTACCACTCTTACTATGTATATAAATATGATGGCCTTCCCTCTTGATTTAAAACATTCCTAATTATTGGGATGGAAATTTATGCCAATGCTTATTCATTAATATCTTTCACATCCATTAGAATCAGAGTTATTAAAATTACAATGACTCTGGTGACTCTAGTGTTGGAAGTATGTGAGTTTAATTATAAAGTATGGGGGAATTTTATAGAGTTTTTTTTAAAATGATGTTCTTTCTATCAGTTTTTATAATGCAAAATATCATTAGTAAGAATTTCCTATTCTCTCACCTTCCCTTTCATAAATGCACATTTCCTTTCTTATCTTTGGAGATTACCTTATCCAAAAACTTATTCACTTAAGACCAAATTTATCCTTTGATTTTGAGTCTTATTTTTGGATTGTTCTGAGCTAGGAGTTGCATGAGGGAGTCTACACTTTAGTTCTAACTTATTTTTGACTCCACTTACATTTAGTTGTCTCTATTTTAGAATTTCACTCTATTTTAGTGTCTCCTCCTCTAATTCCAAGCTACTAGCTAATGAGAGAAAATTAATTTTTATTTTCTAGTGTGCATGGACTATAAAACCCCAACCTAGTGCACATTCTCTCCCTCTGAAGGATTATTATAAATATATATTCATGTCAAGAAAGAATGCACACAATATGAAGTCATTGAAATTGATCTATTGAGCTACTTGGTGTTTTTTAATACAATTTCATTCTCTCTTGTTTCTTGTTATGAAATTGCTACTGTAATATTCTTTACACAACTAGATCTTGTGCTTGTTCTTAAAATCCAACGAAGTGTTGTTGAACCCTTTACATAAAATTCTTATGTCTTATCCATTATCACTAAAAAAAAAAGTGATCCACAATAGAAAATTAACCATTCATCTAGTTAATTATGAAGGTCCATCACTGTAAAAAATATGACGTAAAACACTAAAAATATTGAAGTTTAGGTCCATGGTTCATGATTATGTTCTGCAATATTTCCAGTCTATATTACTCAAACAATCTAGGTTTTTTGATTGGTATATCCCAACTCTAGACTTTGAGAGTTAGTTTGTAGTATAAGAAATATGTGAATAGATAGTAAACATCATCATACAAGGGTCATAATGTAAAATTTCTAAGATCAACTCATTTCTGGATCAATTTGATAATCAACACTGAGTCTCAAAATATTCGTGATTGGGTTACACCAAACAATAGTACTACTAGTTTCAAGATAACTGTAAAGCCATCATTTCAAAGAAATTATTAGTTTCTTGCAATTCATATTCAAAAGAAATATTATGATTTGAAGATAGATATGATATACCTTTTTTATAATCTCCCTTAAAGAGATTCCTCTATGAAGCACCATAAAAAATCCAAATAATTTATTTTATTTATTTTCATTTCATCATGCTTATAAGGGGTAATTTTTTCCTAGGTTAGCCACAATTGTTGCCAAATAATGGTAATTTCCTACCTTGCAACCTATCCAAGATTAATTAATTTTTGTAACTTAATTCATGAGTCATCTGAGGTGGTTGTTTCTACTTACCTTTTCTTCTTAGCCAAGATAAGTCTGTATGGTTTCGTTTTGAAGTTATTTAATTGGTTTGGAGAGTGAAAAAAAATGAATATATTTAAACATTACCCTCATCAAAATGAGAGAGGATGAGTGAATAAGAGAGGATGAGGATGGGTCTTGTGACTCACTCTCGATAAAATTCTTCATTATTTCTTCATAGTTCAGCAGAGTAGAGTAAAGCAGAGAGCAGAGTAGTGCAAGATGACAGGATGGTAAAGGATGATAGGATGGTACAGATTGTCACGATGGTACAGGATGACAAGATGGTACATATTGACAGATGGATTGATAGGTGGAGTTATCCCTAGTTGCGAGGGAGTATTAAAATTGGAAACTAGGGAAAAACTCAAACTTGAACAACCCATATGAAGGAGATGATATTTTTGTTTGATTCTTCTTTCTGAGAGGTGCAATATTGATCTAAATATCATCTTGTTTGGATGAGCAAAAGTGAGATTTCGAATTTATTTTCTCACACGTGCAAATTTTCAAGGTCGGCCAGAAGTATAATGTAGGCTCATAAGCCCCAATGGATGTGTCTCCACCCTCATTGAAGGATATAAATATGAGAGAACTATTCCTCATTTTGGACATCATCATCTCATCACATATATCTCTCTCTCCTCTCATCATTGGTTTGTACAACCTTGGAGCCTCTCTCTCTCTCTACCTCGCACGTGTGGATGAAGGACATAATTTTGGGTAGAATTTCATCTATTTTAGGGTTTTTTGCAGAGTGTTGGCCAACGTTGACTTTGGGTAAAACTCCCTCAAATTGTTGTGTTCTTGAGGAAGGAACTTCGATCTCTCTAGGATGCATCCCTTGGCACTGAAATCGAGATTTTCTGAGCACATTGACCAGCATTGACTGCAACAATTTGACTAGAGTGTTGACTTTTCTGTTGACTAAGTTTGAATAAGTTTTTCAAAACTTTTTTGGGCTGATTCAGACTACTTCTGGAGGCCGAATTGACTAAGGTTGACCGAGCTGATTGGGAGGATATTCTTGTTGTTTTGATCAGCGTTGAATTTTTTATTAGGGCATCTTGTTGACTGCTATTTGATTGAATTATTGCGAAAGTGTATTTTGTATATTGTACTCTCTCTCTATGCTAAAATTTTGAAGAATAATAAGAATATTTGATCAAAGGGTTTCCCCACATTGGGGTTTTTCCATGGCATCCACCAAATATTGTGTCCTCTTGTCTTGGCTTGTCTTCTGCTTATTGTTTATGTTCTATGAGCATTTACTTTCAATGTTAATGTGATTGTTAATCTAGAAATTGATTTTAGGATAATAAGAAAAGAATGAAGTAAATTGCTATAAAGCATAGAACATAACATTGTTATCTAAAATTAACAAATTCACTATTAGTTCGGGGGTTGAATGAGGTCAGAGCTCTTCTAATTTTTTGTTTCTCCATCAACTTCTCGACCTCTGACTAGAAAATTTCAAGCACCGACCTAGGAATGAATTTCAACACAAGTTGAGAGGACATATGAGATCATCCTACATTCCTTGTTGTGTGCGGGTAATTTAATTCAACTTCCTGGAGGCCCGACTGGTCTACAGTCCGAACCTCTAGCTATATTTGTTTGTATTCTATGAAAATCAATTGCACTGAAAAACTTCACCAAAAACATGACCTCTGGCCTGAACTCCAAGGGAATGCCACATCATCCTGCTAATGTCATCCTTACATCATTTGTGCCATGTGGAAGCTCTTTAGTGGTTCCATGTGTCACACGAATTTTGCCCACTTGGACACCTGAAAATGCCAAAAGAACATGCCACATGTCACACCCTCATAGGTTCCACATCTATGTTGACATCATCATCCAATTATGTATTCACTTGTGCATCCACGTCACCTATGTCATCCAATAGAATAATACCATGTGTTATCCACACTTTCAACTCATACAATTTACTCTGTTGCTCCCGACTAAGCCAAATTCCACTGGTGGTTTCACATGCCCTTGCTTAAGTGGTTTTATGGTGAAGAATGGGGAGTCCCACTTCCATTCTACGTCATTGATCTTATGATTAGAGGTTTGGGAAAAATTTCACATTGTGGGGCCTTGTTTGTTATTAACTCATCGAGGATCATGGACCCCCTCTTTTCTCACGATGACCCAATTGAGACATGTGGTGCTCACCCAACTTCAAAATTGCATAAATTTAACACTTCTCTACAAAGCCAACCGTTCCAAAGACATTTGCAAAACACCAAAAATAACACTAAATTGACTCTACCACCATGTTTAGCTGCAACCTTTGACTTTATGGCTTGTCACCTTTAACTGACAATAAATTTTGATCCAAGAGGCTATTTGCAAACTTATATATACGATTGGAATGATGTTTTAAAGCTCTATCCATATGGGTACTTTCTAAAAGCACTTGAGATGATGTTCTGAACTGGAAATGACTCCAAATTATTTGTTCCTTGACCATATTTTCCTTTTCCATACCTCAATTGATATTGTTCCTTGACCATTCTACTTGCAACCATCTCTGCCTATGCCATCCTCTTCTTTTCCTTTTCCTTCAATGATAGCATATTTATAACAAACACAAAGGAGGTTACAGAAAGACTGCCATCATAAATTATCCACATACCAGCTGCAATTCCATTTGAACATAAAATAGAAGATGGGTAGCACCAACCATGTCATAGACTACCTCAGTTGATCCCTACTTGTGGCACTAGCCATAGTTCTTAACTCTTGTGAGCATGAGACCTATGGTTGGTCACATTTATACAACACTGAAATAGAATTCATTGCTACATACTAGATGTTGATGGTAGCGAAGCAAGTTCCAAGAATTTTCTCAATAAGTTGAATATGAGTAATGGTTTTTACTCTCAACTAAGCACCGAAAACAACATTACATGTTTACTGGGTGTTGGATATTCTGACGAGATCAAGCATGTGATGTAAGTACTAAAAATAAATGTTAAATAACTTTCCATTCTTTATTTCAAGGATATTTTATAGAATCCATTATAAAAGAAATTTATAAGTTATTTATGATAAACTAAATATAATAAATTTTAATAGTTTAAATAAAAAAAATACATTCAATTTATATAAAATAATTTGTTAATTTTCATTTTACAACAACAAAATGAGCATTATACTAAATAAATAATAATGTAATAATTTTTTCATCATTTAAAAAATACATAAATAGAAATACACTTTTAAAACACTCTTCAATATTATCTTTATTTTCATTCATATATATAACTTAATTGTGATGTATGATTAAATAGATGTAATAAAATTTGATTTCTTAAAGCAAAAAAATTCACTTTTTTTTTTTTTTTTTTAATTAATATTTTTTTGGAAAATAATTTGGTGGGTTTTAAGGGTCAGGAGTATGTCTTAAAATTATTTTTGTTCGGCTAAGAGCTTGTCTTTCTCGGATGTAAGGAAACAGGTTAATGACCCACGGTACAAAGGCATTTGGTAGGAGTGAAAGCGTGCCCCCTTATGGACCAGCTGATGGGCGTCTAAATTAGACATAAATTAAGGCCAATATAACCTTTCTTAGGCCCATCTACCTTCATTATGCACATGAAAAGTTATATTAAATCTATCCTTCTGCACTTAATAATGTTTTCTTATGCTTTAATATGTTCTTAGGAAGGATTAAAGGTAATTGCATATTTGTGCTTAATATTGGTTATTTTTGTAGAATATTGTGAGAATATTTGGTAGATTATGCAGATTGGAGAAGGAGATGATTTAGGGACTTGCTCCTTGCCACTGGAAGATCGAGATTGAAGAATAAATGAGCACAATATCAAGAAATTATTGAGAATCTTGGAGAGATTCAAGGGGTTTGTCCACCCTCCTTAACTATCAAAGGCAACCAATCAAATTGAAGACAAAGTGCACCCAATCTATGGTTTACTTGGAGTCAAAGTGGACTCAATCACTATTTTCTAGAGAGCTGCTGGTAGCTACCCTTGAGGATAAATAAAGCTGATCAAGAGCTAATTAGGGTCGATTCCAGTCGATTTTCCGTTACATTCAATGCTAGTCGATTCCATTTCCATTCCATCCCATGCCATTCTTTTCCATTCTATTAGGCTTTTGTTGTTTAAGACCTTCGGGATGTAATAAGACTGTATTTTTGTAATGCAATGAGTATTTAGATGTTGTTTTACTGATCTATTTTCAGGGAGCGAGGCTCATGGGTTAGGGCCCAATCCATGTGCCTCAGCTTCTCTGATGTTTTCATTCTTTTCTTTCTGTCATTTAGCTATTTTTATTTCTGATATTTTCATTGTTGTTATAGTTTTTTGTTGTAGATTTAATCTTCTTATATGCATTGTAGAATAGTTGATGAAATCCATAAAACTATGAGGCAACCTTCCCCTCTCATCTCTATCGATAGAGCTCGAGGAGGGTAGACCTTCTCGCAGACCAAAAATGCTTTCTATTTATGATTCGTTGCTTCTCATATTAGAGTAGAATGCAATAGCAGTTTCAGTCTTTCTTCCACTGTGTTATCACACATTTTTTCTATTTTTCTGTGCATGAATCCACAAGTTTGTTTGCAGGAATCAGTATTAAAGTTCCAGAGAAGTTCACCCTCGACTTCCTACTTCATTTTCCATCTCTCTTTTCATGCTTCCAAACACCTATGTTACACTCTATTCCCTCCTTATCCTTTTATTGCAGTTGTCACCCTTTTTATTCACAAAACGCTTGAAAAACCATCAAAGTTGGACCACCGCCTTTGCTCCTCGAATCTCCCGCTACCGTACTTCGCTCATCGCAAATCACATTTTCTATTGGTTTCCGTTAATACTTCCACCTTCAAACCCCGATTGCGATATTACTTCGGCACACTGCCACGTCACCCATCACATTTCGCACTTCAAAAATTTTGGCCTTATCGCAATCGCATCACTGCACCTTCCCATATCGAACTTCGCACTTCACAACATTTTCCTTTTTTTTTCCTTTAAAAGACTTATCATAATTCCATTCATATCGTATTTTGCACTTCAGAACCTTTTCTTGAACAACACTTCTGCTACCCCTCCAGCCTTGTGATATTGCGAATTGCGATATTGCATTTCGCATTTCGCAGTCTTTATCCCAATGCAGTTCGCAACATTTTCCTTTTTTACTTTTAAGACTTACTGCAATCGCAAACCACATTTTCATGTGGTTCCCGTTAATACTTCTCGCTCCCGACACCGATTGCGATATTTTCATCGCACTCCACCGTTGGTCCTACCACCACATCACCCATCGCATTTTTCATTTTGCAAATTTCATCCTTATCGTAATCGCATTTCGCATCACCTTCCTATTCCGTATTTCGCATTTTGCATCCACCTCCCGAACAACACTTCCGTCACTTTGCCTGATTTGAAATATTGTGATTGTGATTTCGCATATCGCATATCACATTTCTATCTGCCAATTATAACTCCACCGTCGCATATTTCAAGCCTCCCACTCTAAATCATATTTGCAATATCATAAGGTTTATTGAAGTGTAAACCCATCTTTCCACCTCCTATCCTTGTCCCATGTTTTAATCCTTCCATTAACATATTTAGCCCTTTCTTCTCCAAGCTGCAAATCCACACTTTTTCAATTAGAATTAAGTCATGGATAGCTTAGCTGCATGGATAGAAGCATGGTAGATATAGCATAAGATAATTAGGGTGTGTTTAGCCGATTGGCCAAGTTAAGTGTGGTTTAAATTAGTTTCTTTTATTCCATTTATTTTTAGCAAGTTAAATTAGTTCCCTTTCCGTCATTTTCTTTCTGCAATTTAAATTAGTTTCTTTTCTACTTTCCTTTCATTTATTTTCAGCAATTTAATTCAGTTTCCTTTCTGTCATTTCCTTTCTGCAATTTATTTTAGTTTCATTGAAGTATGACATACTTCATCGAGAAGCCCTAGAAGTAGCACCGTTTCATAGAGCGGAAGAGGATGACATGAGTAGAATGCATCTGTTGTGTATATATCACTGTCACCTCCAAGTTTGTACGAACCCTGAGTTGATAAATTAAAGTAGGGCAGCCATTGAGAGTGGCAACACTCTTGGTGCAATACCAGAGCTCACCACTTTTTGGCACCTTTTCTAGAGAGGTGTCTAGTAGATGATTTTATTATGTTTTAGCATTCTTTTTTTATTTCCTTTTTCATGTTGTTTCCAAAATATTCAAAAATACAAAAAAATCTGATTTTCATGCCTCATAGGAGTAGGGATACTCAAAAATTAAAAAATACTTCTGTAATACCAACCCCCCCCCCACTTGACCATGTGGTGTAGTAAGAACCACATCACCATACACTTTTGAAGGTAGAAGATATGGATGGATATGATGACAATGAAGAAGATTTGATTGGGTTTCCCATTCAAGATATGGACATCAGTGTACATATGAAGAACATCTCTCCATATTTCCTTCCCAACTTCCATGGTATGAGGATAGGGGATCCAAAAACATTTCTCTTTGAATTTGAGATACTTTGTAGATCTTATGGCTACTTATCACACACTCAAAAACTAAGATTGTTTCCTGCAACATTGAAGGATAGAGCTCTTAAATGGTTCATGAGTCTAGGTACTAATACAATAAGATCATGGAATGATATGAAAAGATATTTCTATAAAAATATAAAGCTCGTGATCTTAGAGAATAATTTTTTAGAATGAACCAAGAAGAAGATGAGAGCCTTAAGGATCTAATAGAGAGGTTCATGTATAATGTTAAGAGGGAAAAATTGCATCATCTAGGATTTGACACACTAAAAACCCTCTTACTTATAACAATTAGGGATGAGTGGATTGATCTCCTTAATCTCATGAGTAGAGAAGATGTATCCCGATTGTCATTTGAAGAAATTTGTGAAACATGCAAGCGCATATCAAGAGGAGGGAAAGAGTAAGTAAATCTGCCTCAACATTGGTAAGGCAAGATGAACTTGGAAATTTGCTTGACAACTTTAAAACATAAATTCTTAGGAATCTAAGTGAACAAGTAGAAATGTTAAGAATGCAAAATGATCAAAAAGAAGATGATGATATTTTTGTTATCCGTGTAGAATAATATGATACTAAATGTTGTCCATCATTCCCCAGGTTTAAAGAAGTTTACCAGGAAGACAATGGAGCAAGGCAATCACCAAAGAAGCTATATTATGTAGCTCCAAGGATACCCTTGCAGCCTAGTCAGCTTGATATGATGCAAAGGCCCGCTTCACAATTTAAATCTTATTCACATCCATATCAAACTAATTGGGACACACTCCCTCCTTGGAAACCTCATCCATCTCAACCCCAAAACCAATCGTTGCAACATGGTTGGCAAGGACCTTATTGGGAAAATCCACAATATCCTCAATATTTCCCTCAATATCCTCCATACCCAACTCCATGCTATCCCTACCATCCACCTTCACCACAACCACAACCTCAACCATATCCATCTCATATATCCACCCCCACTCAACTACCTGTACCACCATTTCCAACCCATACAATGAAGTATCTCAGCTCAGTTACAATGCTGAGGTACAACACTTCCAAACATCTCCTCTTGATCTAGATGGTATTCATCTTAGTTCAACAAAGGTATTGCAAAGAAGAGATTTTCTTGATGTCATTGAAGGACAACAGCAAGAAGAAGAAGATCCAAATGAGGAGATCAAAAGATCAAGGGCTGCACTTGATGAAGAGTCGACTTCAGAATCAGATTTTGAGAAAGTTTCCTCATGTTTACTGGCATTTCCTCCATGTGTTCAAGAGAACAATCAACAAAAAGAGGAAGATTTGAATGCCATAATAGAAGAGGACATCCAAGGTGATCCAACTCATCAAGTGGACCGGGGGCATCACAACTATATTGACATATGGTTCCAAACAGTCATTAAGTTGCAACAACACAGTCTTCTCCAACAGTACTTGATACAATCCCAGTCAAAGAAATTCATCTCTTATATTTAAGTACATGTCAGAGCATGTATTACAAGTGTGCACATGATTTTATCCGTCATCTTGATGTGTACATGGCTCCATTGAAATTATTCCTATACTTGAAGAAGGTTTTGTTTTTTCAAGTAGAATAGGAAAGTGAAAAAAAAAAGTATTCCATCTACCTGCTATCTCCCTCTTCTCTTAGCCAACCGTTTTCATATACAAAATATTCTCTGCTTCAACCTCTTAAGTCCTCATCTCTTACCTTTTTTCATACTTCAACACATTCTCAGTGTCAACCAACAAGCATGGGGTTAACTGTTTTATGAAAAAAAAAAAAAAAAAGGTATTCTCTAGCATCTTTATATCACAAGTTATACTTTAAAATCTACCCAATTTTTTGTACCTAAACTCACATGGGTTTTCATTCTTTTAAGATGCCACTTTCATCATGATCATTACCACGGACAAAGGAGTTACTGCAACCAAAGAGGCAACCAAAATTTTCGGGATAATATTAAATGTTTTATGGTAAATAATTTTTTTTAAGTATTTTTTGGAATTTGGATATTTAATTAGTTTTATCATATTTTTAACTATAATTAAAATAATTATTTTTTAAATGAATTTTGCATATTGTTTTTTTAATTAATTTAATTATAAATGTATACAAATTAATATTTTTATTTATATATTTTATTTGAGATCTATTAAACTTTGTTCAAGTTTTGCTAGTACAACTTGTTGAGGATGAGTCTTCTTAGCAAGGCTACCCAAAATCAAACCCACGGGGGTGGTTGTCCTCTATGCTAGCAGGAGGAGACACGCTAAAAGATTCAGATTGACTTTGAATAATTAGGTGCCCTTGGATCAGAGCTCATCAAGTCTGAAGATCAGAGACAACTTGACATACAAAAAAATATCTATTAAATTTTAAGAGTATCATTTTTTTTAATTTTTTTTAAATGTTAGAAGAAAAATTTACACCATAAATATGTAATACTAAATTTTAAATTGAAATTAATTTAAACTATTTTTTAAACTATTTTATTATCGTTTCAAATTAAAAATATTAAATGATCATGTATATAAAAACTTTATGTGATAATCACATATAAACATATTTTGTCTACGAGCTTTGAACCAGCAAGTGTGATTCATTTTCAGAACAAGATGAATAATATTAAATACTTTTGAGTGAAAATAATAACCTTCTTCATTTGTTTGAACTCAATTAGTTAAACTAAAATATTTATAAAAATATCAGATTCAATTTTCAAAATATTTTTGATAAAATTGAGTTTTCACATGGCAGTGATTGCAAAATAAAATTACTTTAATGGATTTTGATTTCAAACATGTAAAAGAATCACTTTTCATTTATTAAAAAAAAAACTATGAAATGAGTTTTATTCAGAAAATAAGAATAATATCTAATAATTGAATACGAATATAAAAAGTTATGGAATTTTTTTTAATTGAATACGAATATAAAAAGTTATGGAATTTTTTTTAATAGTTATACATCTTAAGTTCAAGAAAAAACAACAAATTTATTATAATAAGAAATTCAATAATATTAATTAAAATATTTAAAATATCAAACTAAAATTTTAAATTTTAAATATTTAAATTTTAAATTAAAAATCATTTTTGTATATATTAAAGAATCTAATAATTAGAATTACATATATATATATATAAAAGTGAAGTTTAGGATTGGTGGTTTTATTGTTGGATGAAAGGATGATTTGCTCATTAATATGATGTTATTACTTTAATGGATTTTAATTTCAAACATGTAAGAGAATCACTTTTCATTTATTTAAAAAAAAAAAAAAAACTATGAAATGAGTTTTATTTAGAAAATAAGAATAATATCTAATAATTGAAGATGAATATAAAAAATTATGAATTTTTTTTAATAGTTATACATCTTAAGTTCAAGAAAAAACAACAAATTTATTATAATAAGAAATTCAATAATATTAATTAAAATATTTAAAATATCAAACTAAAAATTTAAATTTAAAATATTTAAATTTTCAATTAAAAATCATATTTGTATATATTAAAGAATCTAATAATTAGAATTAAATTATATATATATATATATATATATATATATATATATATTACAAGTGAAGTTTAGGATTGGTGGTTTTATTGTTGGATGAAAGGATGATTTTCTCATTAATTTGATGTTACCACTATATTTATATAAAGATAAATTGAAATAATTTGATTCTCCCAAATATTTCCACTCTAAATCTCTAAAATCCTTAATTTGTTGACAATTTTTTTTATTGTCACACGAAAATTTGTAATAAAGTGGAACCATCTGTAGAAATTATACAACATGCATGTATATCTTGGATTCACCCGATCTAACAATTGTATTAAAGTTAAATACTGAATCGCTTCTACAAATATTTTGTGGAATTAAAAACACAATCGCTAATCACATGAACATGAAGAAAGATCAATCACACACAACACAGATAATTTCTCGGGGAAAGCTTGCTGCTCAAAACCCCTCTATCATATATTGTATATTCCACAAGGAATCATGAAACAATTACACACAACTCTTCTCACAAGAGTCCTCATGTATTCAGCTAATTGTCTCACACCGATCCAGACAAAATCGGGCCAATACTTAGCCAATTTTCAGACTGTCTTCAGCCTTCCTTGCTCACGTAGTTCATGAGGAATTCAATCCCTATTCACAAGGAATACCAACCTTCTTACACTGCGTTGAGTATCATGGGCATCCTGTGGTGTTTTAACTACACCTAGGTAGTCTGCTAATATCGCAACTGATATTTACACTTCCCTTTCACCTAGATCTCAACTGAGTCTCCACTAGAACTGACATGCATGCAAATAATAATAGTAAATCCTCAGTTGCATGTGAGATCACTGATTGTGAATTAAATAATATTTAATTCACTTGATCTCTCACTAGTGTATCAAACAGTTACAACTAGCACAACTGATTTTAACTAACTTAACTGAGTTAAACTGATTACAACCTGCATTAACTAATGCACCACTCCACTTCGAACTCTGTTACAACTAGAATTACTCTACATGCCTCACCAACTACCCTCAACTTGAAATTCATGAGTTAACTGAGTTTATCACACTCAGTTAACTATTACAAGTTATTTTGAGATTAGATTACATTTTATTGTCCATCTTAAATAAGTGATAACTAAAATAGACATCCACCAAATTTAGCCCATACTAGTGTAGGTGCTACTTGGACCTCCTGGTCCCACACTTAGTGTAGGTGCTGCTTGTTGTTTCCAGATGCCAATTTCACTGTTTCTTGTTGCAAACTTCAACACTCCCTCTCAACAATAAATTAATGTCCTTGCATGCGACATGCAACCCTTGCATGCGACATGCAACTCTTGCATGTAACACTTCTCTAGTGTTTCTCGCACATGCAAAACTTCGCTAGTGTTTCTCGCACATGCAACCTTTGCATGCAACACTTCCGAAACTGAATAGCCTCCAAACAATTGAATCAGTATAATACATATGTCATCATAGTCTTCTGATTATTGCTAGCTACTGCACATGTCTACTGGATTCTCTGCACTGTTGACATATGCATCCATGCACTCTGACTGCATCAATCTAACTGATTCTCATGGAAAATTTTAGGGGCTAATATTTGAATGTGGGCTAATTTTCCATGTTTTCGCATGTGGGCTAATTTTCAGTGGATTCTCTACATTGTTGACATATGCATCCATGCACTCTGCACTGCTACCAACTCTGATCTGCACTCCAATATTTGACACCTATCACTCTAATTAATGTCCTCCTGACATCTGACTGCATCAATCTAACTGATTCTCATGGAAAATTTTAGGGGCTAATATTCGCATGTGGGCTAATTTTCCATTTTTTTTCCAAAAAAAAGATTCACCAATTTCCATATTTTATAAAAATGATTCGCCCAAATTTTACAGTATAAAATTATTTTAACTTAAAAATCGCCAACATTATATAGAGAGTATATATAAAATCATTATAAATTTGGAAAATTTTACAAATATATGAATAAACATTTTATATTTTGCATATTACAGATTAGTGAGATTCGCCAATGTTTTAAACTTCAAAATAATTTCCCATCCTTAAAATTTTCCCTGCTGATCCTGCTACTGTTGTACTGTGGGCTCCTCGTAGCTAGGTTTTATCCATGAGATGCACCATCTCTAGGATGTTGCCCAAATTTCTTCTTGGGATTAATCTTGCATGCGCCCCACCTCACACCTGGAGGTATAGCTACATGCACTCCCTCTGCCCATCTGACTCGAAATTTCTCTTCTTGAGTGGTTTCTGTCACTCCATGATCCTCCGTATGTGGCTGCTCCACATCTTGAGGTTCATTCTTTGGAACCAAGAGTTCCTCACCTACATGCAAATCCATATCCCACTCAAGGGTCAATTGTAAAAATTTCTTCTTTTCCCACCCCGGTTTTCAGTTTCACCTTATTTCTCCTTTTAGTTAAATGCCCTTTCCCATATCCTTACATTCAACAATAGAAAAATAATTTTTTGCTGAAAACACAAATTCTGGAAAATTTACAAAATGCTGGAAAATGCCGAAATAAAAATCAGCAAGCTTAAAACAGCCATTCAACACATTTTAACACTGATATTTTTGGTCAACATGACCCTGGAAAAACCCCCTACAACTCTTGGGGAAAACCAGTTTGAGAGCTTCTCTTTTATTTTCTGAAAAATGCCTTTTACAGTGAAACAGGAAAAACTCAGAAAAAATTCCAGCAACCAATTTATAGACTTATCTCGATTTCAATGCTTGCACACTGCCTCGAAAATTGTGCCAAATCAGCAATAACAGAAAACAGAAAATTTACAGCAACTTAGGACAACATTAAATGTTGTACGACCACCTCGGGAAGCGTGCCAGAACAGTCGTACTTTGCTGTACAGACTGTACGGATTTCGTACATCACCCTCTCTCAAAATCTGTGCCAAAAATCAGAGCTGTAGTTGCTGTCCTCTTCCTCGGTTTTTGTGCCAGAAATGACAGCCACCCTCTTCCTCGAAAAATGTGCCTGATTTTTGTGCCTTGGAGTGCGTGCTTGTTGCTGTACCCTCTTCCTTGATTTCTGTGCCTCCTCATTTGGAAACACTGCCTCTCCTTTGCTGTACAGATTTTCTGCCTCGGTATGTGTGCCAATAAATGTTGTTGTACCTTTGCTGAAATCTCTTCACTGCTGCCCTCCTTCTCCTCACTGCTCAGAAAAATCTCCAGCTCTCTTTCTCTCCTTCTCCCAATCTGCTCATGAAAGAATGAATGA
The DNA here is from genome assembly GCA_034641835.2 of Pinus albicaulis. Taxonomy (NCBI): domain Eukaryota; kingdom Viridiplantae; phylum Streptophyta; class Pinopsida; order Pinales; family Pinaceae; genus Pinus; species Pinus albicaulis. Next base: position 737,044,762 of record CM076573.1, on the reverse strand, counting down.
CCTTTTCCTCCTTTTCCTCCTTTAACCTAACCCTAAGTGACTTTTGAGGAATCCCTAAATCCAATGGCTGAAATAGATTGAGATCTAGGGCTGAGATTAAATGTTCATTTAAATCTAACTTTCTATTTTTTAATTCACCCCACTTTAATAAAGACCCACTTAGTCATTTATTTCCAAAGTCACTTTTCCTTTCTAATTTTACATTGACTTTATTAAAGTCACTTTAAAATTAGAGTTTAGTAACTTTGTCACTTAAAGTCACTTTTAAATTAGATTTGACTTTATAACTTTATAAAGTCACTTTAGGAGAAAAATTAAATTCTTTTGGACACTTTTCCCTAGGCCAAAGATCAAAGCCTTAGGGAACCACCTGTCCTCCGGTAACCAAATTTCAACACTCCCTCTTACTAAGGAAGGTGTTCCTCACCACACCCATCTTGTCTTTGAAGTAGTCATGCTTGCCTCGTGGTAAGGCTTTGGTAAGAATATCTGCAACTTGCTCATCAGTGGGAATATACTCAAGCTTCATAGCTCCCCTTTGAACATAGTCTCTGATGAAATGATATTTGATCCCGATATGCTTTGACCTGTCATGAAATACTGAATTATCTATGAGTTTAATGCAACTCTGATTATCACAGTAAATCACTGAAGGTCTCAACGGCTGACCAAATAAGCCAAACAACATCTTGCGAAGCTAGATGGCCTCACAACTAGCTAGACTGGCTGCCATATACTCTGCTTCCGCCGAACTCAATGCTACTGACTGCTGCTTTCGGCTGAACCATGACACCACTGCCGAACCCAACCCAAAACAACACCCTGAAGTGCTCTTCCTATCATAAGCACAACCTGCCCAATCCGAATCAGTGTAACCTGCCAATCTCACTCCATCCCCCTGCCTATAGTCCAGACCATAATCCACTGTCCCCTGCAAGTACCGCAAAATGTGTTTTGTAGCCACCCAGTGAACCTTCCTAGGCTCACACATAAACTGACTCATCGTGTTGACTGCAAAACAAATATCTGGTCTAGTGTTGACCAAATACATCAAGGAACCAATCAGTTGTCTGTACAATGTGGGATCCACCAACTCGGAATCAGAAGCATGAAGCTTCTTCCAGTTGGTGATCATCGGTGTCGACATGGGTCTACAATCCTCCATGTGGAATCTGCCAAGGATGTCCACAATATACTTCCCCTGTCCCAGGAAGAAATGCCCCTCCTCCTGCCACACCTCCAAACCCAAAAAGTAATGCATCAAGCCGATGTCCTTCTTCTCAAACTCCGCCGCAAGATCTCTCTTGCAGTGCTCTATGAGTCTCTCTGCACCTGTAATGACTAAGTCATCCACATACAGCACCAGAATGAGAGGCTCCTCACCTATCACAATATAGTAAAGGTTCGGATCTGGCTCACTCTTTGTGAAACCCATCTTCTGCAAGTAAGTATCTATCCTGGAGTACCAAGCTCTGGGAGCTTGCTTCAGGCCATAAAGGGCCTTCTTCAGTCTGCACACATGGGACTCCTTCCCATGCACCTCAAAGCCCCGTGGCTGCTCAATGTACACCTCCTCCTGTATGAAGCCATTGAGAAATGCGGTCTTCACATCCATCTGGTGGATCTTCCAACCCATCTCTGCTGCTATCGATATAATGGAGTGAATCGAAGTATATCGAGCCACGGGAGCGAAGGTCTCCTCATAATCAACTCCCTCTACCTGGGAGAACCCTCTAGCCACAAACCTCGCTTTGAATTTCTCAATGTTGCCATCTGCAGCATGCTTTACCTTGTAAAGCCACCTGGAAGTAACCACGGATTTTCCCTCAAGCCTTGGCACCACCTCCCAAACATCATTCTTCATGATAGAAGAATACTCCTCCTGCATGGCCTCTCTCCAGACCTGCTGGCTAGCTGCCTCCTCATAGCTAGAAGGCTCAGAGTCAAGGATGTTGGCAGCCATTGCCATATAGCTACAAAACCTCTCAGGTGGTCTGCTCTCTCTGACCGGCCTCTTAGGCCCAGCAACAGATGTGGCCTCTCTCAAGGTGTCCTGAAGCCACTTGGGCTTCCTCTTCCCTGAGCACACTTCTCCCACTAGAGAATGAAACTCCTCCTCATCATCATCATCAGGAGCCTAAACTCCTGACTGTCTGTTTGCTGTCCTCCTACCTGCACCTAAACCTGTAGATGCTGAAGTACCATGTGAACTGTCCATTAGTGGAATCCCTAGTGAACTGCTATGTGGACTGCTCTGCATGCTGCCCGAAGCACCACCCCTCTGACTCTATGAGCCACTGCTCACTGATGGACCAGACATCGTCATAGATGTACCTCTGGATCCTCCTGATCCCTGCCCACTAGATCACTGCGACTGACTCAGCTGCTGCTGAGGGTCTGGCTGATCCAGATACTCTAACTCCCGTGACCTCATAAAGGCCATGTCCTCCTTGAACTTCACATCCCACCTGACAAAAAATTTCCTCTGTGTAGGAATGTAAATCTGAAAGGCCTTTGAGGTCTCACTGTAGCCCACAAAGATACCCTTCTTTGCGGTGGGCTCTAGTTTGGTCCTCTTCTCCTTGGGTATGTAGGAGTATGTAATACACCCAAAGATACGAAGATGACCAATATCAGGCTTCTTCCCAGAAAAAGCCTCCTCCGGAGTCATATGCCCCAAGGCATGATGCAGACTCCTGTTCTGCAAATAAACAGCAGTGTTGCAGGCCTCTACCCACAAAAACAATGGCAACCCCTGATCATGTAACATGGCTTTGGCAGCCCCTCCGATGGATCTGTTCTTCCTCTCCACAACCCCGTTCTGCTGGGGGTTGTAAGGAACAGTGAACTCCCTCCTAATGCCTGCCTCCGCACAATAGTCAACAAACTCTCCAAGGGTGTACTCTCCTCCATTGTCCGACCTCGGGGACTTGATCTTCCGACCTGTCTGTGTCTCCACAAGAGCTCTAAACTCCTGAAACCGCTTGAAGACCTCACTCTTGGTCTTCAAGAAATAAATCCAGGTCCTCCTGGAGTGATCATCAATGAATAAAACATAGTACTCATATCCACTCAAGGAAACATGAGACATCCAACCGCTCACATCGGAATGAATCAAATCAAGTATCCCAGTCGCTCTGCTGTCACTGCTGGGAAAAGGGGATTTGGCAAACTTGCCCATCGCACATCCTCTACAAGTATCAAAGTGATCAGTACTGAAATCTGGCACACCTATAGTGATAAATGTGCCCCATCCTGCGGTGCCAAATCTCACACAGCTCAGAACTGCTAGCTCTGCTGTCGGTACTACTGCTCAATGCCAAAAGGGGCTGAAATGCAAACTTGTACACCTTTGCATGGCGTACTCCTATCACTCTAGCTGAATCAACTGGAGCGCCCCTGGGATATATCAGCACCTGTCCTCCCCTGAACAGTATCTCATATCCTCTATCCTCCAAAGCTGAGACGGATATGAGGTTCTTCCTCATCCCTGGCACATAAAGAACATCTGACACCTTCAAGGGAGGTTTGGGTTCCCTATGAAATGTCAGTGTTCCCACAGTGACTACTCTAACAACTCTGTCATCACCGAGTACTACCTCTATATCAGTGCCACTCTCAGAAAGCTCTGAGAAGTACTCACAGACTCCTGTCATATGACGTGAAGCCCCACTGTCCACATACCAGATACCCAAAGATGCTCTGCTAGTCGAGGGAAATGCATGCTCCCTCTGAACCTCTGTGGCAGGTGATCCTGCACTAGAGGACTCACATGCAATGAACCCAAACTCCCGGTCAAAGCGATCTGCAAAGTACTCAACCTCTACTAATGCTGCCATGCTCTGGTTCTTCCCCTTCTTCTTCTTCTTCTCTCGACACACAACTGCATAGCGTCCCATATTCTGACAATTCCAACACTTCACCTTGGAATAGTCCTTCTGTGTGTTGCCCTGTTTACCTTTACCTTTGCCTTTGCCCCCACCATTACTTGTGGAAGCCTGCTTCTTCCCTTTGCCTTTCTTGCCTCCTGCCAACAGTGCTACATCCTCATCCTGCTCAACTGGCTTGGCTGCCCCAAGCTGACCTTTCCTAATCTCTGTCTAAAAGCAATCATCCCAAAACCTCTCCCATGTGGGAAGGGTCTCACGTGCACAAAACCCATCAGCAAAGTTCATCCATGAACTAGGGAGGCCATTCACTGCAATCCGCACCAGCTCAGTGGGTGGAATGACCTCTCCAACTGCTGCCAACTCATCTCTCACATTTCTAATCTTTGTGAGATATCCAGCTGCACTATCAGTCTTACCCATCTTAATGGTTTTTAGCTTCTCCTTCAGGACCATTTTCCGGTTCTCATTGGTACTCTGGTAGAGATTGGACAATGCTGTCCACATCTCATGAGCATTTCTCTTTCCTCTCACATGAGGAATGCAATGGTCTTTGACTCCGTCTAGAATCAGTCTCTTACCCTTGTTGTTCTTTTTATTATATTCAGCCAACTGAGTAGAATCAGTAGGCACAACAACAGGGTTTTGTGTGGTATGCACCATGATGTCCCAGACTTCTGCCTCCTCAAAGATACTCTGCATTCTCTCCTTCCAAACGTTGTAATTGGTATGCCCATCCAACCTATCCTCCACCCTCAATCCCAATGACATCCTGCTATCCTAAAAACTGAAAAATAGCACTGCTGTAGTAAAGATAAAAAATTCTGTGTATGAAAAATCAGCTTGCTGGAATGTTCTGAGTGAAAAATCAGCAGACTGTATTTTTCTTCTTGCTGTCCCAAACTGCACTTTCAGCACTCAAGCTCTGATACCATGTAAAATTTTCTTCTTTTCCCACCCCGGTTTTCAGTTTCACCTTATTTCTCCTTTTAGTTAAATTCCCTTTCCCATATCCTTACATTCAATAATAGAAAAATATTTTTTTGCTGAAAACACAAATTCTGGAAAATTTACAGAATGCTGGTAAATGCAAAAATAAAAATCAGCAAGCTTAAAACAACCATTCAACACATTTTAACACTGATATTTTTGGTCAACATGACCCTGGAAAAACCCCCTACAACTCTTAGGGAAAACCAGTTTGAGAGCTTCTCTTTTATTTTCTGAAAAATGCCTTTTACAGTGAAACATGAAAAACTCAGAAAAAATTCCAGCAACCAATTTACAGACTTATCTCGATTTTCGTGCTTGCACACTGCCTCGAAAATTGTGCCAAATCAGCAATAATAGAAAACAGAAAATTTACAGCACCTTAGGACATCATTAAATGTTGTACGACCACCTCGAGAAGTATGCCGGAACAACCGTACTTTGCTGTACGGACTGTACGGATTTCGTACAACACCCTCTCTTGAAATCCATGCCAAAAATTAGAGTTGTAGCTGTTGTCCTCTTCCTTGGTTTTTGTGCCAGAAATGACAGCCACCCTCTTCCTCGAAAAACGTGCTTGATTTTTGTGCCTTAGAGTGTGTGCTTGCTGTCGTACCCTCTTCCTCGATTTTTGTGCCTCCTCACTTGGAAACACTGCCTCTCCTTTGCTGTACGGATTTTCTGCCTCGGTAGTGTGCCAATAAATGTTGTTGTACCTTTGCTGAAATCTCTTCACTGCTGCCCTCCTTCTTCTCACTGCTCAGAAAAATCTCCAGCTCTCCTTCTCTCCTTCTCCCAATCTTCTCATGAAAGAATGAATGACCTTTTCCTCCTTTCCCTCCTTTAATCTAACCCTAAGTGACTTTTTGGGGAATCCCTAAATCCAATGGCTGAAATAGATTGAGATCTAGGGCTGAGATTAAATGCTCATTTAAATCTCACTTTTTATTTTTTAATTCACCCCACTTTAATAAAGACCCACTTAGTCATTTATTTCCAAAGTCACTTTTCCTTTCTAATTTTACATTGACTTTATTAAAGTCACTTTAAAATTAGACTTTAGTAACTTTATCACTTAAAGTCAATGTGAAATTAGACTTTAGTAACTTTATCACTTATAGTCACTTTTAAATTAGATTTGACTTCATAACTTTATAAAGTCATTTTAAGAGAAAAATTAAATTATTTTGGACACTTTTCCCTAGGCCAAAGATCAAAGCCTTAGAGACCAAACATGCCTCCGATGGCCAAAACTTCTTACCAAGTTATCCAAAATTTTAGGGTGAATATGCCACCTGAAAATCAATTTTTTAGAGCCCAAAAACCCGCAAAACCACAAGGGATCAGTCCTAAAAATTTCAGAGATGAATCTAGGGCAAATTAGGGCAAGGAGGGCCAACGCTAGGCCAAGCAAGGTCAGCGTTGAGGGAAAAGTTGGCTAGGAGGGAAAATCAGGGGCCAAGGAGGCAAGAGGAGGCCAAAAAGAGGCAACGTTGGAGGGAGAGAGGCTCGAAAGGCAAGGTGTTGGAGCTTTGAGGGTAGATGGCTAGGGTTTAGGGGCTGAAGAGCCTACGGCCTACCCCAAGGCAGTCGTCTAAGGTCTCAGAGGGAGGTCGAGGCTCCTTAATCCCACGGTCATACCACTTAAGGCCTTAAACCCTCTGCGTAGGGGTTAGGAAGGGAGTTTGAGGCCTATAGGGCTCACAACCTACCCTAAAACGCTGAAAAGAATGGCACCGGGGCCTAAATGGTTTGCGCAGGGGCCGTAGAGGCTGATGCAGGGACCTTAGAGGTTGACGTTGGGTTGGAAGAGGTTGGATCTAGACCCGGGGGGCTTGAAAAGTAAAACCCTTGTTTCATAAAAAAATTTCCTTTCCGGATCTGAAATTTGCTGCAAAATCTTCAGTGGGTTGCCCTGCAAAATTTTCTAGAGGCTAGATCTTACCCTCAAGGGCCTAGATCTAGCTCTTTCTCCACTTGATCTCTTGATTCAACCTACAAAAATGAAAATAAAACACCCAAACCCTAAATATATACAAAAATTCTTAAAACCCCAAAACTCAAGTTAGCAAAAATTATTTACAGAATTATTTACAAGATCTTCAAATATACATGGGTTTTGAAAATTTAAAATTTTGAGAAAAATATTTTAATGGATTTTTCTTTGATGAATGGCTAAAAACACTTTAGAAACACCAATGTACACTATAGCCTTTGCGAAGATTTAATCCACCACAAAAATATTTGGGATCCAAGCAAAATGATTCCTACCCAAGTTTGTGAAATTGAAGGCCAAGGACTGAAGTACCTGTAAACACTATGTATTTGTCTCAAAATAATCTATTAATCATATGGGGAATCAAACCACCTAAGATTAGCCCAAAACTATCAATAGCATCATGTTATCTCCATCTAATGAAAACAGATCTTACCATTATTCAGCACAACTTAGGAAACCCCGTAGTCAGTACATACCACAAATCAATAAGCATGGAACATCTCGAGTTGCACCCCAAAGTCTTTATTATGATAGAAAAAATAGTTCCCAGTGGGACAATAGTTTACAAAGATGCTTCAGAAAATTTTTCTATCTAGAGATCATCGTGCTAAAGACTCTAATTTATAGATAAATCCTCCAAGTGGAAAAACAACAGCTAGTTTCTTTGATCCTTGTCAAAATAATCTCGGTCGTTGATAAATACATGAAGATCTTTAATCTTAGCTGTTGATTTTTCGAATTTATCATTTAATTCGAATTTTATTAGCTCAAAATTAATTATTTTGAGCTAATTTCCTCAAAAAATTGACTTTGACTTAACCAACAAGGTCCGAGGGTCCAAATTTTGCTTGAAATATACAATATTCCCTTGCTGGATGACCTTCAAAAATTAATTCATTTAAGACCCACGAATTTTTCCACTTGGAGAATTAATTTTCCTAAGACAACTTAATTTGACTTTAATTAATTAATTTTCTGGCTCAAGGTTATATTTTATTTTTCAAAAATAAAAAAATTAATTTACACATGAGGGGATTTAATATTTTTCAACCCTCTAATATATAAGATTTTTACTTACAACCCTCAAAGGGGGAATACACATTTGGCTTAGACCCTCGAGACACATACCCAATTCTGCGACACAACACGATCTAGTAGACCAAGTGATTTGTAATAAAATAATTTAGCCAACTAGCTTAAATTATTCCCAAATCACTTTTACATTGGGATGGACTAGAACACTAGGACTCACCTAAGACTTTGACGAGGAATTCCACCCTAGCTTTGGGGTGAGGTTGGAGAGAAACTCTGCGGACCATATGTATTTAGAAACACATGTGAGTCAGTGAGACGAAAAACCTCATAGGATGAAACTTTCCGCCAAAATAATAGGTTTACCTAGGTTGTTACATACATTCAAGTTCTTACTAGGATCATGTACATTACATAACTTGCATAATGGGTTAATAATGACACATAAGACTGCTGACAGACAATCCGATCTTGCTGAAAAAATTGCCACTTCCGCTTCCTTGGAACTTTGACAAATATTGTGAAATATCTGGCTCCATATGAGGACACGTTGCTTCCATGAAGTAACGTGAGAACCCCAAAATCTTGCATCCAAGAAAACAAAAGTCCACCAAATACGTATCCATTCAACATCGAAATCATCATGCATATATAGAAAATATCATTGGAATCGAAAAATCTACTCTAATAAACTGAAATGTAAAAGACATAATATAAATGCGTGAAAAACTACCTAATGACATGAAATAAAAGGGAGTAGGGTTAGAGATACTATACGAAAGGATGCCCTATGGCTTCAGATGTCATTGATGAGGCACAATCTTAGGCATCTATCCGCTGATTGATAGATCAATGGGTTGCTTTTTGGGTGTCCATTGTTGAAAATTGACCCTCTTGGATCGGCGTAATTGCTCATTACTGTGTTGCATATCTCTGTTAAACCAGAATTTATTTCTTTCTGCTCGACAAAGGGGATGGGTGGTGGAATGAAGAAAAGTGACACACTGGTTGAACAAACTCTGACTCAAAATGAGGCGGATGCTCCTATGGCATAACCTGTTCACCGTTTTCCAGTCTCTTTAGGACTTCCACATGATATCTTCTTTCCACTTCTCTGTACAATCTGACCATGCCACCTGCTGCTACTGGACTAGTGGCATAAGATAGATCCATCTGAATATAACCACCCAAGTTGGCTGCAAACTTTCTAGAAAGAATCATTCCCCACACATCTTGTGCATCAATCACTGCTATGTCCATGGTGATGATCTTGTATGGATAATTAGCCAAGGCAACCTGTAGATCTTTTACTACACCAAGGACTTCAACTTTTCTAGAATCCATATAGCAAATGTTATGATAAGGTCTAGAGATTCTTAAATTCAATTGTTCCATAACTTTCTTAGTCATAACATTCGTAGATGCACTAGAGTCAAGCATACAATTGTGAAGCAATCGGTCATTTATGTCCAAAGTTAGAAAGAACGATTGATGGTCTTCATTAGTCATATAGCAATTGATATCTTTTAGCTTAATTTCTTCGTCCATAGGATTATCGACATTGCCCTGTTCAGCCATACCCAAGGCCTTGAAGAAAGATGCCCTCTGAGATGGAATCTTTAAAAGTTCAAGCACTGGGACAGACATTATTTATCCATGCGGCCCAATCCACTTTCAAGCCTGATTTGTAACTTTCAGCAGTAACCTTTTTATTTTGATCTTGCCCTTTACCCTTCCTCTGGTAGGTGTAACCTTTACTTTTAGCAATTTCTAGAATTTGCTCCTGTGATGGATTTTCACCATATGCCTGAGTGATGGGGTCTTTTTCGTCATCGAAAGTGTTGATGGCAAAAGTTGAAGATATCATGTCGGCGCATCGACTTTCCTTGGAGCTATCTTGACTCGTTTTATTATCCTGTTGATTTCTACTTTCCTCCAAGATCCTTCTAGCAAAGGCACATGTATTCTCTTCATGAAAACTCTCACAAGGTCTGCAAGAAGGCACAGGTTCATCAATCATATTCGCAGACTCAAGTGGTGTAGGGGGGGGTTTGATCACTCGAGGGATTTCTTCTTGGCCACGGGTTGTTGTTGTTACCCCTGTTATTATTGTTGTTTCTAGGCGGCAGACTTTGCATCCGCAATCTTTCCATTTGTATTAATCGATTATGCATCTCACTTATTTGTCTGGTATGTTCAATTTTCATTTCTCTAACCATTCAGGTCAATTCTTTTACTGTTTCTGACTCTTCTTCTTTAACTTCCTTCCCTTTAGACTTAATTTGGACTCTTTCATAACCAAGGATTTCTGACTTGCCTGAGGCTTTCTTGTCCTGACTCCTCCAATTCCTCAGTTGTGCTTTGGGCAGCATCTAGAGTAATGGGATGAGCACGTCTTATCACATATTGAACTTCTACATGGTAAGCCTCAAGATATTGTTCCAAGACTGTATTATCGGGAGGCTTGTAGTCTTGAGTCATATCCTTTAGTAATTTATTAAATCTTTGGTTAAATTCTTCAACCGTTTCATTTTCTTTCTTATTAATAGTGCTGAACTCTCTAACAAAGTATTTTCCTTCTCTTTTTTCCCCATATTTATCTATGAATGCATCAAGAAAGGACTTTAAAGAATCGAAGGCATTGTCAGATTCATCTTGAAACCAATCCAGAGCATTATATGCTAGAGAAAGAACAAACAGCTTCATTCTGACATCTTCATGATTATAAGCAGCAGTATGAGCAAATCTTTGGATGAAGCAATTGAAATTCTTTATATGTGCTTCAACATTTATGTCATTATTCCCTTGGAAGGGCGGAAACTTGCTCATGGTGGATTCATTCGGTAGATCATGTGGATATCCCTGAATATTTGTGAAGTTGCAAGGCATGTAGAAGTCACCCATGATGTCTTGATTTATAGGATGGTTGATGAAAAGCAAGTGGAGATCAAGGAGAGCTTCCTGTCTGAGAAAATTTAAACAATCTCTAGAATGTAACTTGTTTAACTTGGCTCTTAGAACCTTTTCAGGATAGGGAGCGGGTTTAACTAGGCTACCAAGATTCCTTCTAGAGTAAGTTCTTGTGAATGGATGAATAAGTGGAGGCGCCACCCAAACAGGAAACCAGCCTAAACGTCCAAGTGCTAATGGTGTGAATGAACAAGATGAGAAGATTAGTGAGAGAACAAGGGATAAGGTGATGAGAAGATGATGAATGATGAAAGAAAAAGGTGCCAAAAAATTTTATGCCTCTTGACGAGCTAATGAATGGCAAAAAGGATTATAAGATTATGAAGATTGTCGTAAACCCCGACAACAAACAAACTTGTCCCCGTCAATGGCGCCAAAAAAAATGTTGTCGCTCGGAATGTACAGGCACTGCGACAGCCGCTCAGGGCGGGGGTTGTCACTCTAATCCCCGCCCACTCCGTGCTAGTTGTCTCCCAACAGCAGGCTATGGGGGGTAGTCCCTACGGAATGAGGTGACGGAAAATAAGTCAGGAACCAACTTGTTTGGGAGACACAAATGAGTGGCATAGTTACTTGGTTAAATTCAGCAAGATTAATGATTAGATTGGATTTCTTAAGTATGAGAGCAGTGCCTTATGGAGTCAAAATTCTTGCTTAATGTAAATTAATACCAAATGACTGGATGGACACTCGTTGCTTAGATGATTGACTAACATATATGATATGCAAATCCTAGAACCCATGTGTCATGCAACGATCTTGGTTATTTTTAGTTATATGCCTAGTCTACGTAGAACCTCTCCCTTAATTGTTTTGAGAAACAATCTTCAGAGTAGGTTGTGGGATGGAAGCCAACGGGAAGCAGGCAAAGGCCTGATTAACGATACCTCCCTCTGTGTTCCAACCACACAGTGTCTCCGGTGCTGCAAAGACTGTGGTTCTGACGACTGCAAGGTCACTGTGTTAACCACTAAGAAAAGTTGAATCCCTCAAGCTAATTGGAAAAGGGTTGCCCTAGAAATCTATCAACCTAGCTTATGCTAGGAGGTAAATTTCTTAATGCAATCTAGATCCTAGAATGTTTGTGCAACGATGATGGATTGAATGAAGACTTCTTGAGTTAATATTTTTTATGTTATTTAAGTACTTGGTGTGAACTATCTTATTTGCAAGGGTACTTGATAACGATTAGATAACAATCTTAAAACGAGACAGGTGTTTAGAGATACAAATGTCAATATTCAACAATATTTCACAAGATGTTTAGAACAGATATCTCACTCAACAATGATTACTTGAAGTAGACCAATTCTTGAAATGCTCACTTAGAATGATAGCCAAAGATGTCAAATGCTTAAACAACTTAAACCACCAATGAGATTCAAAGACTTGAGTGTATTAAGCGCCGAGTTAATAAACGTTAGATTCTGAAATCAACAGGAATACTTCAGCAATTATTATTTCTAGGACAGCAGTAGGAAAATCACTTTAAACCATGAAATTTGCAACATATGAAACATATAAATTTCCAAATGACCAGCAAATATAAATTTATGTGTTTAGACCACTTTATGATGATATATTCAGTGATATACCAACAGTAAATAAACTAACAAATCAGCAAGCTAAGAATGCTACAACCAATGCCCAATACGCCCAAAAATAGTAAAATTTCACCAAACTTGAGAAAATCATTTTTTCAGCCTTCTTTAGATATGTGATTTAGAAACTGCGGATCTGATATATTCAGTTATGCAGAAAATTCCAACACGCAAAAATCTAGATCTAGACTAGATCTAAGATGCCCAAGTGGCCAAAACTTTAAAAAATTTAGATTTTGCAATTTTTGGTGATTTTGACCAATTTACTTGTGTTTTTTAGGGCTATTAGATCATTGTTATCATTGTTGTAATAAAACAAAAGCAAAATGAAGGTTTAGAGATCAAACCCTAGGTCCAAGGCTTTATAGATGCACTTGTCCAAGTGGCCCAAAAATTTAGGACGAAATGCCACCAAAAAATCAAGTTTTTAGAGCCCAAAAACTTGCAAAACCACCAAGGAATCAGTACCAAAAAATTTCAAATGAGGGTTTAGGGCAAACTAGGCCAAGGATGGCCAATGCTAGACCTAGCAAGGCCGACATTGAGGAAAGAGGAGGCTAGGAGGCCAGATTAGGGGTCCAAGAGGCAAGAGGAGGCCAAGCAAAGGCAACGTTGGAGGAGGAGGGCCCTTGAAGGCTTGATGTTAAGGCTAGAAAGGTAGACGGCTAGGGTTTAGGGGCTTAAAAGCCCACGACAAGCCCTCTAGGGCTATTGTCTAGGGAGAAGGAGGGATGAGGCCTCTTAGTCCCACAGTCATCCTTAAAAAGGGCCTAAACCCCTGACACAGAGGGCTTAAGGGAGGGTCGAGGCACTTAAAGGCTACGACCTACCTCCAAGAGGCCGAAAAAGATGACGCAGAGTGGAAATAGGCTAATGCAGGTGCTTTAGTGGCTAATGCTAGGCTAGAGAAGGCTAGATCCGGGCCCTAGAAGGCATAAAACTGAAACCCTTGCTTCAGAAAAAAATTTCTCTTCCGGATCCGAATTTTGCTGCAAAATCTTCAGTGGTAGTGTTGACCACTAGAGTCGCACCTGATGATTATATGAATATTCCATGCCCAAGGATGTACCAAAGGAACTTGTACCATCAGATATCATCATATTACCAAAGTTTTTAAACTCTACTTCTTCTTCTTATCATTTTCTTCTTTAGCACTCAGATTCTATTATATAAATGTCACTAGCATGATGAATAAATCCATGTAACAGGCCTAGGGTGTTGTGACTCGATCAGTGAGCGAGTACACCTTGGAGTGTTTTTTTACTTGGTTAATTATTCTTGCTTTTTAGCGGCGAATAATTTTCTAGGTTTTTTCACTCACTGCATTACCCCAAAGCCGGTGTGACAGCTTGAAGGTTGAGCCCCTAATGCATCTTAGTGTCTAGAGTCAAGATATATTACCATGCTAGCTCATCTTTGGAATTTCGCGGAATTTGACTAGGTCTAAGTAGGATTTTTTAATAATTAAAAATTTCCTGCAAAACGGGATTTTTTAATTAATTTCTATGTAATGATGTAAATAAGTGGACTTCGAAAATGCCTAGGGTGTGTGATTACTCGAAATTCATCCTTAGAAACCCAACATTATCCTAGGACCCACTTTGAGGGTCAAAAAACGACTTATGTTCCCGCAAAAGCCAATTTTTCTAATGTCGGTGACAAATGAAGAAAAAATTCAAAAAAAATGAATAATTGAAAAAATCCAAAAATTTTCCAAAGTCAAAATAAGTCAAATTTTGACATGGAAATTATGTGAAGCAAAGGTAATGTGGCAATCATGTGGGTCCCACCAAACAAGACTCAATTACAAAGTCAAAGCAAGTCAAACGTTTCCATGTTGAGCTCATGAGGCATACGTATGGGTAAAAGTTCAAACTTTGATTCAATTAAAATCAAATGTTATAAAAGTCTAAGGTGGAAAGTAAATGCGTGGGGAGGGGACCCACTTCACCCTCCACCTTTGTCTCAACGCATGGTTAACATTTATCAAACTTTTATCAAAGGGAAATACGTTATGCTTGGGATAATACGCACATGCCAAAAGAACTCCACGTTGGCTAGTCAAAGAATTGTCAATACAGAGATATGCTACAGCAAGACAAAAATCAACATATGGCAAAGGGATAGTTGAAAGATTCGATGGAGAAATTAGTGGAGGCTTGTCCCCACTCACCCGAACACAATCACCTATACGCAGCACATGTTTGGCAGCTAACACACAGTCACCATACAGCTACACGCAGATTTGTTGGGCAGTCAACGCACAAGTAGTTTGGGATTCATTTTTGAGAGGTGTCATCAGCATGGTCTATTGTTGAAAATTTGTAAGGAGTTTGTCTCCTATTGACTTCAGTCATATACATACTTGGCAAGCAGCTCTCACACTCATCAACAGTTAGAAGTGTACGCTGCCAGTGAAGGATGCCACCTACAGCAGTTTGGAAACACATGGGACAGTCATCTTTGCCACTTGTGATTTGACCTTGGCATTGGGATTGTCAATCCTTAGCCACTTGTGATGCATTCTACATTGGAATTTTCTCCCATATTTCTATGTAGATGAGTCTTTGGCTCTCATTGTAGAATCTTGGAACGAGCTATTGTGCTTGGGGAGACTCTACTACAATTTGTATTCACTTCTTTCATGCTATAATAAAAGACTTTCTGGTACTATCTTGTTGGTGTTCTCCTTCTATGATTGAGGTGATATTATTTCAATTTCTATGTTTCATTTTCTACATGGATTTTAGATTGTATTAGCTCTCATTTTGCCATTTTTTTATTAATGTATGTAAGCTACCTTGCATAGTTTTTGGATTAGAAAAATACTCTAGGAAGAGAAGCACTAGAAGATTCTCGATTGAATCTCTAGCCTTCTCCTCCGTGGTACAATCTAATCCCTTTATGAGTGTTAACATATTTTCAAAATGTGTAGAAATTTAATGATTGGTTGAAGGATTGCTTGGGTGTGGGGTAACTCTTCATACAAACGAACTCACTTTCAAAAGCAAGAGTAGAAGGACCCAATCAAATTGTTCTCAAAGATCTCATCAAAAGAAATCGAAAGAGGGAGTTTTCCTTATATTAGTTTACTAAGATCACAAAAATCTAAATTCAAAATATTTCTTGATCAATGTTATGTGCTTTAGTTGCTTCATCTAGCTTTTGAGAGCTCTTGAAAAAGCTTAGTCTTCCCTTGCTTGCACAAGAGAGACCCTATCTTGTTGCATGCATTTGTTCTACATTGTACATTACTACATTGAAAATAATCATGAAGCTAACTTGTTTCTCTTTCTTGCCTTGTGTAGATCTCTTGGAGGATTGGATGGTTTCATTTTGAGGAGCATTGTTTGAAGATCAGGAGCATATCGTTGGAGCTTCTCTTGTCCAAATTATTCTATCACAAACTATTTCCCTTCCTCTCATCTTCCATTTATAAGGAGTTTTCTTTTCAGAACCCATTGGTTGAGAAAACACATATTTGGAGGAAAGCAAAATATCCAATTTGGGGACTTGTCATTGTACTTTGTTGGAAGCTTTTGTAATTGTTCTTCCTTTGTATTTATTTTATTTGAGGAGGGATGATTGCTTCATTAGAGGGCTTCTCCATTATAATAAAATAACAAAAAATTTGAGGGGGCTTGAGGATCATCCTCTTGGCACCCCACTCCTCTCTCTTGAGAGAGGATCTCTGCATGTGTGTGATCTGAATTTTTTTTGTTCAAGTTGATTTAATTTTCTGCAAATTTGTGTTCATTTTCACATACCATAGATCTAATATTTCACACTCTCACTTTGGTTAACTTGAGCAATTCATTTTCCCACTTTGTCTTTTCTTTTGGGAGCAATTTTTGATCTGATTTTGCAGCTAACATAATTTATTTTTTGTAGCTGATATAACTTCTTCTCTTGCCCATATATTCTTTCTTTTCATGCTCCTACTTCATCGTTTTATTTACATGCTAATATTGCTCAATGTCTCATGTTAATTTTCTAATTTAAACATTCAATTTGCAGCCATATTCTAACACCATTTAGTTTCCACTTCATTGGTTTATGCAAGTATTTCATTTCCTAAATTTATGAATGAATATATTTCCTTGAGACATATTGCAACACTTTACATTTTGGGAACACTATCTTTACTTGCAAAATTTACTTGCATGGACATATTGCAACACTTCACATTTTGGGAACACTATCTTTACTTGCAAAATTTACTTGCATCTCATAGTAGGCATATTAACTTAGTTGTACATTTAAAATTAACCTCCAAGCATAAGTTTGGTTGACAGAAATTATAAGAAAAAAGTCTTTCTTGGAAAGTTATTCCATTTGGTACGAAAGTAAAAGCGTGCGACTCTGCAGTTATGAAGGCGGCTTGTCCTCTTGTAGGAACAAAGGCACACACTGGCTCGTAAGACTCAGGAGATGGGTATCGTTAATGACACCCTCGTGTCCTCGCCCCCTCTTTCTTACAGTCACCCCAATTTTTACCTCTTGGTAAGAGCCCAAGAGGAGGACTTCTCACCTATAATAGACATTTTATTTTAAAAGTAACCAAGATTAATTGCATCCAAATCTAGTGTAATTGCATCTCATGCCAATACACCTCATGGTTTTACTTGCAATTGTTTATTCTACTTGTCATTATTGAAATTGAGTACTTTATTGTGGCAAGCATTATTTTATCTACATTTTGCAAGTAGAACACTAATTTTTTTTTCCTTTTTGCAAGATATCCTTAAAGCATCTTTATATCTTGTATTGTGCTAACATTTCCTTGGTTCAATTTCAGGATTGCTTATGCTTTCCATTTCAAATCATTTCATTTATTTTAAGCAAATATTTTTCATTTCTTGAGCAATACTTTAAAAAGCACTGGTTTTTCATATGCTTATGTTTATCTCATGTGTTGATGGTTAATGGTTATTTCATTTTATATTGCTTACATCATATTTGTTTGTAATATTAAAAGGTAATCCATCTCACTTTAACAATTCTCCTAGAACCTCACATTTTTAACTTAGTTTTCCTTAAGGGACCACCCCCCATAGCTAACCTAGGAGATAGCTTAAACGGAGAGAATCGGGATTAGTGTGACAGCCCCTTCTCTGAGTTCCTTGCCACCAACCACACCTTGTAGGGTTGAAGGCTTTTCTCACTAACTTGTAAGTATGTGTATGCAGCAAGGTCAACACTTTTTGGCGCCATTGTCAAAGACAAGCTTTCTTGTACCTGGGAAATCGACTAACTTTGGTTTTATAGCATATTTGAACTTTAGATTTAGATTCTTGCTCAAGTGTCGACTCCACTCAATCCTAATTTTGCAAGAGTCTCTACTAGGAGAAATTCAAGTGGTCTAGTTAGCCCCTCTCCTGATCCTGAAAGGGTTTTAGAGAGAGGTTAAATAGACTTTCTCATTGTAGAGCTCTTGCTAGTCTTGGGCAAGAGGCTATTTCTTATGTTCATTTGCTTTTTCAAGAACAAGTAGAGCCTAGTATCATGAATGATATTTTTGCTCCTTGTAATTTTATTAACATAAATAGCTATCCTCACAATATCCCTTACAAGGCTATTGAAAGGTTGCCTTCTTTTCAAGGTAACAATGTCATTAATGTTGCATCAAATGTAAAAAACCTTAATGTTTACATTTTTTAAGTGGTGTAACGTTGTTGCCTATGAGGATGTTCTTTTTGTTCTCTCTTTAGAAGAGGATGCTCTTGATTGGTTCACTGAGCAACCTGCTAACCCTTATGACTCTTTACAAGCTATTATTAATGCTTTCATGGGAAAGTTGGAGAGAGGAGAGAAAATAGTCACTTGATCAGTGCCATTAGCAACATGAAGAAAAATGATAATGAAACCATGGAGGAGTTTAACAAGAGATTCAATGAATTGGTAAAAAGCATGCCTACTACTATTAAACCTCCTAATGAATTTCTCTTATGTTCATATAAGGATTCTTTTGGTGCTAACACTAGTTATGAGTTGAGAAAGAAGGACCCAGAAACTTTGGGTGTAGCTCAAACTGAATCCTTGAAGATGGAAAGGGCTAGAAAACAATCAGGACAATTTGAAATTCCTGGTTTCAATAGAGGGTCATCAAAATCTAATGATTCCAAAGGCAAGGCCAAGGAAGGGACAACACATGATCCTATTAAAGAACTAACTCAACTCATCAAGATCATGGAAGAAAATCACACTAAAGAAATGCAAGCCATGCAAAATAGGTTGGTGGCCATGGAAAGATCACAAGTGCAAAGATTCCAACCCAGGCCAAACGAGAAATGGCAAAAGAATAAAGGCCCTCAACAAGATTATAGGCCTCCAAATCCATTAAAATCCTCTAACATGGTAAATCAAATTCCTGTGAAAATTCATCAAATCTGGAATCCTATTGCAACAACTAGTATTAATTATTCTAATTGATAAATTAATTATACAGTTTATTGCTACGGCAACATCGAATTAAACCAACTGCAGCCTTCACTAAAAAGACTGCGGAAAATTATAAGTGTGGAAACAAAACTGAACAAGAAGAAATCATAAACACATGTGACACGGTCATTTTTGGACTAATGTCCTCGGAAAAACCCAATGTGGGAAAACCGGTGCAGCAGTTGAGGGAATGTATATTATGAAGTAATTTTTCTGAATACAAACAAGATGCCTTATTGGTTATCCTTACAGAGAATCTGACTAACAAGAAAGTTGGTGAGATTACCTCACACACTGACACTGGAAGCTTGGTTGGCCAAAACCCCAGATGGAAAGCCCTCCACTGCCTTCGCGCATTCACTACGCAATCTTTGTGTCACTCTACATGGGGACCGTGTGGCTTTTGTGTACTGGCTCTTCTGCTAGCTGGATCTGATACTCTAGCCCCTTTCGGTCTCACACCCTAACTCTCCGGCACTGGATCTAACTTATCCTCAATTGATCAACAGACTTCCTCAAGACTGCAATGCTCCCTCTGCAATGGCTCTACGTAGCTGCTACGTTGTATTTGCTGGTACTGCTTTCTGCCTTCTCTGTTGTGTATTCTTCGGCTCAGGAAATAGTTTTTCCAACCGGAATCACTGCCCCTCTCTGCGTAGAATCTCTAGATCGATCTTTCCTCTGAGCACTGCTCACTTCAGAAATTCAATCTCTTGATCCTTTCCCCGTCTCGTGTGTTTTCCAAATGACCCTTCAACCCCTTCTTATAGTCTTCTCGTTGAAACTTCAACGGTTGAGATTAAATCTCTAATCAACGGCTAAGATTAACTTTTGACTTGATCCGTTTTTTCTAGAATATTCACACCAATATTCTATTAATTCACTTTAATTATTTTATTTTCCTAAGTTTAGACTTAGGGTCCCTTTAAAATAATTATTTTTTTCAATAAAATACAATACGAGTAGAATTTCCCAAAACAATTTTTGGGTTCTCTGGAATACATGTGTCAGCCTCCCTGCAAATTTTGAGACTTAGAGCACATCTGATGCTACCAAAAATCAACACTCCTTAGCGAGGAATGTGCTCTAGCAATACACCCTGTTGAGTACTGCCCTGATTATGCAACATCTCCCTCTGCATTGCTGATATCTGACACTCCTGCCCACCAACTCTGCGCAAATGCTGCATCTATACTATTGTTGAAACTTGATATTGCCACTATCAACACTGCATCCGTACTGCAACTCCCTCTCAAATTTTGCATCCATGTTGTTACTGACACTTGCACTACCAACTGCTACTACACTGCAATATTGTTGCTTATTGCAATCAGAAAAAAATTCAAAACTGAACAAGTGTTCAGCATGATGCATCTCGGCACTGAAGATCTAACTATTGCTAGCCTCTGCGTTGTCCCTATGAAGCTGCTACGCTGCTGCTGACTCTTGCACTATGCCTTCTTGCACTGTTGCCAACTCTGCTCTGCGCTGCTCAGACTCTGGCGCTGCTAACCACTGCACTGTCACTTCTACACTCCTTTGCACCAACTGGCACTCGTCCATCCTACTACATCTGATTTGGGCTCCCATACAAAGGTATTGATCCGAGAGGTGGACTCCTCAAGGATCCTACCAATCCTGTAGATCTATGGGTCTACAGCTCCAAGTCACCCCACCACCCTCCTGGAGGTATATGGGCTATCATGGCGAACTCTTCCTCATTGATCCTGCCAAGTGTTGCTTGCAAATCATGCTTCTCGTCCTTGTCCTTCTTCTTGAGAGAACATTGTGCGGCATAATGACCTATTTCACTACACCGAAAGCATTTGATCTTAGAAAGATCCTTCTTCCTTCTGCGTTGCTCCTGCTTCCCCTTTGAAGCAAGGGCCACATTATCCTCCTCCTCCTTCGACTTCTTCCCACTACTGTTGTTGCCCTCAAGTTGACACTTGATTAAATCCCTCCTCATCTCTTCTTGCTGGAGAGCAACCCATATCGACTCCCAGTTTGGCAAATTCTCTCTGCCTAGGATGCTCTGGACAAAAACCTGATAGTCTTCGGACACTGAGTTAAGGGCCAATCTGATCATCTCGGTGACCTAAGGAGCCCGTTCCCACAGCTAACAGTTGATCTTGGTTTTCCTGAAGTCTAGATAGGAAAGGATCAATGCGCTCACCTTTCTTCATCCTAGTAGTCTGCATCTTCTCCTCCAGATACATCTTCCGTTGCTCGGAAGATCCTTGATATAGCTCTTCCAAGGCCTGCCACATTTCTCTAGCAGTCCCTTTACTAGCTATGTGACATACGATATGATCCCTGACTCCATCAAGGATAAGGCGCTTTGCCTTCACCATATTCTTCTTGTATTCCTTCAGAGGATCTACATCTACTGGAACATCCACCGCACCTTCGACAAAGAGCTTGAGGTCAAGCTCATCCAGCAGAAATTTGATCCTTGCCTGACAGATCACATAGTTGGAGGCTCCCTCCAACCTGTCTTGATCTCTCAGCTCGCTTGCTGCCATATCTACCGATAGAAAATGTCGAATCTAACTCCCTCTCTTTCTCCTCTGTGTAGCACTAGACTGGGTTACGCACTCCTTGCTGGAGATGGTAAATCTGCCACCCAAAAATTGTTGCTCCTTGACAGAGAAGCAGAATTGAAAGCTCATCTAGCGGTGATCCTTTTGACAACTGACAGATCACATAGTTGGAGGCTCCCTCCAACCTGTCTTGATCTCTCAGCTCGCTTGCTGCCATATCTACCGATAGAAAATGTCGAATCTAACTCCCTCTCTTTCTCCTCTGTGTAGCACTAGACTGGGTTACGCACTCCTTGCTGGAGATGGTAAATCTGCCACCCAAAAATTGTTGCTCAACTCTCAAAAAATAGAATTCCCCGGCTAGGAATTCCCTAAGGAAGAAAATTCCCTCAAAGTGTCTCCAGATCTCTCTCCTGACACTTTTGCACCCACAAACTCTGGTACGCAGAAAACTGCGTCCCTCCGGCTTCTGATCTGCGTTGATCTATTGCACTGCTCCTTCTGCCTCTGCCAAACAACGATCTGAAAAAAAATTCCTCTCTGTCAACTCACTCAGAGAGAGATTTTACTTGCTGGTCTTGGCCCTCCTGGCTTGGACTGCGCAATCTATTGCTTGCGTAGCTCTTTGATCCTGGCTTCACCAACGCTAGATCTACGGATTTGTTCTTCTGTTCCTCCTGCACTCAGTTATACAAACTCTGATACCATGTGAAAATTCCTCAAATCTAGAATCATATTGCAACAACTGGTATTAATTCTTCTAACTGATAAATTAATTATTCAGTTTATTGCTACGAAAACATCAAATTAAACGCACTGCAACCTTCACTAAATAAACTACGGAAAATGACAAGTGCAGAAACAAAACTGAACAAGAAGAAATCATAAACACATGTGACAGTTATTTTTGGACTAATGTCCCCGAAAAAAACCCAATGTGGGAAAACCGATGCAACAGTTGAGGGTTTGTATATTATGAAGTAATTTTTTTGAATACAAACGGATGCCTTGTTGGCTATCCTTACAGAGAATCTGACTGAAAAGAAAGCTGGTGAGATTAACTCGCACACTAACACTGGAAGCCTCACTGGCCAAAACCACGGATGGCAAGCCCTCCATTGTCTCTACGCAGTCTCTACATCACTCTGCGTGTGGACTGCATGGCTTCTGCATTCTGGCTCTTCTGCTGACTAGATCTGACCCTCTAGCCCCTTTCGATCTCACAAACCAGCTCTCCGGCACTCGATCTAATTGATCCTCAGCTGATCAATGGACTTCCTCAAGACTGTACCACTGCCTCTGCGCTGGCTCTACGTCACTGCTACATTGTCTCTGCTGGTACTGCTTTCTACCTTCTCTGTTGTGTATTCTCCGGCTCAGGAAATAGACATTCCAACCGGAATTACTGCCCCTCTCTGTGTAGAATCTCTAGATCGATCTTCAGAAATTCGATCTCTTGATCCTCTCCCCATCTCATGTGTTTTCCAAAAGACCCTTGAAGCCCTTCTTATAGTCTTCTCGTTAAAACTTCAACGATCGAGATTAAATCTATAATCAACGGCTAAGATCAACTTTTGACTCAATTCGCTTTTTTTAGAACATTCACACCCATATTCTATTAATTCACTTTAATTATTTTATTTTCCTAAGTTTAGACTTAGGGTCCCTTTAAAATAATTAATTTTTTCAATAAAATACAATCCAGGTGGAATTTCCCAAAACAATTTCTCGGTTCTCTAGAATACATGTGTTTAAGCCTCCCTGCAAATTTTGAGACTTAGAGCACACCCGATGCTACTAGAAATCAACAATTCCCCCTTTTTGTAGGCCATGTAATGAGTTCCATGAAGAGACCACACGCCCATATGTAAAGAGAATTATGGAAGGTTGCATATTGGGAGATGAACATGTAGGAACAAGTGGTCAAATCAATATGTTCTCCATGGAAGATCAAATATAAACCATTGTAAGAAATCAAGAGATTGACCATAGGCCTAATAATCTTGGGGTTGACAATATGATTGCAAATTTTGACAAAGTCACTAAGGTTTTTGGGGAAAAGCCTACATCTGGACAGATTCTTGCTATGGCAAAACACAAACGGATGACTTATCAGAGAAGGGATATTCAAGACCGGAATAATCACAGAAATTTTTCTCCTTCCACTTCAGTATTAAATTTTGACTTGGGCAATTGGGTGAATAATGCAAAGGTTTCTATATAAGTGACAAAACTTTTAAAGATACCATCTCAAAGGGCCAAGTTACTAAGTGCAATTGAAGTTACTCAAAGGGAAGAAAGGCCTAATAATGAACCAGACGATGAAGAAATTGTATTGAAAAGTATGAACTATTGAGTGGGAAACGAAGATCAT
Organism: Pinus albicaulis; assembly: GCA_034641835.2. Lineage (NCBI taxonomy): Eukaryota > Viridiplantae > Streptophyta > Pinopsida > Pinales > Pinaceae > Pinus > Pinus albicaulis. Next base: position 737,020,925 of record CM076573.1, on the reverse strand, counting down.
CTACCATTTTATGTTTCTTTGATAGTGAATGATCGTCTTTTACACAACTGCATGCTTGATTCGGGGGCTTCATTAAATGTCAGGACTAAGAAAGTCAGGAAGCAACTAAATTTAAGGGTATCTAGGCCTTATCACAACATATGTTCAATGGATTCTAAAAGAATTGAAGCATGTGGGATAATTATAGATTTACAGGTTTTCCTAGCTACATACCCAAACAAAATAATGACTATGGAAATTGTTGTGATAGATGTTCCTGATTCATTGGGAATGCTCCTATCAAGAAAATGGGCATCAGATTTAGGTGGTAGCATTCAGATGGACCTGTCATATGCTACCATCCCCATGCTTGATAATACCTTTGTCAGACTTGATCAAGAGTTAGAGAAAAGATATCATGTTGAGGATCCAAGGAAACCCAACAATGAGATTATCTATAGATCATGTCAAACAGGAAGTGATGCAGTGTTGACAAATTTTCTTCCCCCCCTAACAGAACAGATTCAAAACGAAGAGATTATGCATAGCTTAAAAATTATGGGTACCTCGAATCTTCCATCAGAACATTTCCAAGACAAGGCAGTGGGATTAACAGTGATTACATCATCATCACCATCGCAACTAACCAAGAAGAAAAGAAAAAAGCTAAAAAATAAAAAGATATAAAAAATGAATCACCAGTTTGGAGCAAGATCAAGCCTCAACACATCAATAGTCGAAAAAAAAAGGAAGAGGTTTGGTACATTTGATGGCCACAAACAAGTTAATATTGGGGCGAGTCATAGTCCCAAGAGAGTCAGAATTGGACAAGGCAAATCAAAGAAAGAACCTATGGATTTGCCTGTGAATTGTAAGGTACTCAAGATGGATTTAACCGAAGACATTTGATGCCATGGGGCATTTATTTGTATCACATTTCTAACCTTATCCCTTGTCAATTTTGTTTAAGTACTTTTATTTCATGAATAAATTGTTATTTATGCTCTTAGAATAATTTTCGTTTTTGTACTTGATTTCATTTGATGATATTTTGAATGGATACTGCTAATATATGTCTTTTGTCGGTGAATGCAGATTCCAAGTTCTTCACACTATCACTTCGTATCTAGCATGCATCCCCATATGGAGCCAAATGTTGACCACTAGAGTGGCACCTGATGATTATATGAAGACTCCATGCCCAAGGATGTACCAAAGGACACTTGTACCATCAGATATTATCAGATTAACAGAGCTTTTAAACTCTACTTCTTATCATTTTCTTCTTCAGACCTCAGATTCCGCAGCCCTACGAGGATATTGTATAAATGTAACTAGCATGATGAGTAAAGCCATGTCACAAGCCTAGGGTGTTAGGACTCGATCAGCGAGCGAGTACACCTTGGAGTGTTTTTTTTACTTGGTTAATTATTCCTGCGTTTAAGCGGCAAATAATTTTCTAGGTTTTTTCACTCATTGCATTACCCCAAAGCCGGGTGACGGCTTGAAGGTTGAGCCCCTAATGTATCTTAGTGTCTAGAGTCAATATATATTACCATGCTAGGTCATCTTTGAAATTTCACGGAATTTGACTAGGTCTAAGTAGGATTTTTTAATAATTAAAAAACTCCCTCAAAACAGGATATTTTAATTAATTTCTATGTAATGATGTAAATAAGTGGCCTTCGGAAATGTCTAGGGTGTGTGACTACTCGAAACTCATCCTCAAATACCCAGAATTATCCTGGACCCACTTTGAGGGTCAAAAAACGACTTATGATCCCTCAAAAGCTGATTTTTCTAATGTCAGTGGCAAAAATAAGAAAAAATTCAAAAAAATGAATAATTGAAAAATTAGATAATTTTCCAAAGTCAAAATAAGTCAAATTTTGACATGGAAATTATGTGGAGAAGCAAAGGTAATGTGGCAATCATGTGGGTCCCACCAAACATGAGGGGATTTAATATTTTTCGACCCTCTAATATATAAGATTTTTACTTACAACCCTCAAAGGGGGAATACACATTCGGCTTAGACCCTCAAGACACATACCCAATTCTGCGACACAACATGATCTAGTAGATTAAGTGATTTGTAATAAAATAATTTAGCCAACTAGCTTAAATTATTCTCAAATCACTTTTACATTGGACTTGACTAAACACTAGGACTCACCTAAGACTTTGACGAAGAATTCCACCCTAGCTTTGGGGTGAAGTTGGAGGAAAAGACTCTGTCAACCATCTGTGTTTAGAAGGTCACATGAGTCAGTGAGACGAAAAACCTCCTAGGATGAAACTTTCCGCCAAAATAATAGGCTTACCTAGGTTGTTGCATACATTCAAGGTCTTACTAGGATCATTTACATTACATAACTTGCATAATGGGTTAATAATGACACAGAAGACTGCTGACAAACGAACCGATCTTGTTGAAAAATTTGGCACTTCCGCTTCCTTGGAACTTTGACAAATACTGTGCAACAAACCCGATATTCTCTAGGTGTCATGCACTATGGCCAGGACTAACAGCCGTAATCCTAGAGAAGGCATTAATGAGATGAAGGGGTCCCGGCTGATCGAGGACACTGAGCTATGCTCTTCCCTCCCACCCTTGTTTGAGCTCCCAGGGAGAGGAATTGAGTCGAAGAGCTCCTGGGGTTGAGGGAACTCATGGACAATATGTTGATTTTTGTAGCATCGAATGTGCTATAGCCTCTAGAATTTGCAGGGAGGTTAAGACACATGCATTCTCCAAGACCCGGAAATCGTTTTGGGAAATTCCACCCAGAGAACGTTTAATTAAAATTATTAATTATTTTTAATCTAAGTTGTAGGAAACGTCCTCCCCACCCTCATTTCAAGAAAAAAATGAAACGGAAACGGGGAAACCCATACCGTACGGCCGGGAAATGCATTTCCGGTCGTACTGGCAACCGCGTTTCCTCCCAAAACAGTGTTATTTTTTTAATTTTTTTGGGATTCGTGAGATGTATTATTATTTTATTCGTTTTATTTGTGTCTTGGGTGCTTCACATCTAATGATTCATGGTAATGTTAAATAAAATGAAGGATTAAGGAGAATGTCAGAATGTCACTTTTACTTAAATTTTTAACATTACCATGAAATGACTCGGGATGTTTGAGAGTGGCTCCAACCTCATTGGATTTCATATGGAGAAAGTAGAATTTTAGATCTCATTCAAAATCCAGCAGACTTATCAGTTTTTCAGGATTTCAGGATTTAGGTGATTGCAATGTTTCCATCGGACTTTTTCATGTATTAGGGTATGGAACTCATATTTAATCAAGAGCACCAATCCTTCTATGTATCTTGATGTTAGTGACATTGGCTGTCAAACTCCTCTATCATGACCCTACTAAAAATGTACACATCAGTGAAACAAAATCCTGACTTGACATGCTCATAGTCTTTGTACTTGCAGCCTCATCGTCTTTATTATACTTGCAGCCTCATATATATAATAAAGGTTGATTTTGAGATTTTGATATATAATAAAGGCTGGTTTTGGATATTTCGATATTGCTATTTTTATTATGTCTCTGTTATCATTCATGAGTAAATGTCTTGTAACTTGTAATAGTTTATGCTTTGAATTTATCATTTATGTTTTACGATTTCACATAACATTTCTTAAATGTCCTAAATTCTAATATAAATTTAAATTATAATATATATATATATATCGCGTTTCCCCATTTCCAAAATTTGGGGAGATCGCATTTCGTATCGCTTCCCATTTCGGAAACTCGTTTTCGTTTCCCTGTTTCATGCAACTTAGTTTTTAATGGATGCCTAAGTCTAAACTTAGGAAATTAAAATAATTGAAGGCTATTAATTAAACTGGATGTGAATCTTCTAGAAAAAAACAGAGATCGAGTCAAGATGATCTAAGCCATTGATTAGGATTTAATCTGGGTCGTTGAATGTTCAACGAGAAGATTATAAGAAGAATCTCGATGGGCGCTTGCAAGACACATCGGGTGAAATATCTAGAGATCAAATTCTCAAGAGACCAACGCAGCAGTTGCCGGAGGAGTGATCAAGTTGATTTCTTGCAGTGAGGGGCAAAGATAGTGACCAGTGGAAGTTTTCCTGATCTAATGAATACAAAGCAGAGGAGGCGGAGAGAGAGATCCAAAGAGGCAACGTAGAGCCACCCTGGGCAGCGCAAAGCCACGTTGAGGCAGCGCAGAGCCTGAGAGGAGATCCGCAGTTTTGTTGAGTGTTGACCACTCTATGTCAATGACCCCATAGCAGTACACCCTCTTTTTTCGCAAAAGGGATATATCATGTTCAAAAGTTCGTGCCATTCATATTTCATCATTCATTCGAAAGTTTTGTAAAAGAGTAAACCTATTATGCATGTTTATAATGTAAATGATCTTAGTAATACCATCATGTATGTAACAACCTAGGTAAGCTTAGTATTTTGGTGACGATTTCTATCCTAGGAGGTTTTTCGTCTCACTGATTCATTTGTGTTTCTCGACACAAATGATCAGTAGAGATTTTCCCCTCTAGCCTCACCCAAAAGCTAGGGTGGATTTTGTCGTCAAGATACTAAGTGAGTCCTGGTGTTTTTATCAAGTCTTTGTAAAGTAATCTGGGAATGATCCTAGCTAATTGGCTAGATCATTTTATTACAGATTGCTATGTCTACTAGATCATATTTTGAGTCGCAGAATTGGGTAGATTATTGAGGGTCTGTTGCGAACGAGTGTTCCCCTCATGGTTTAATGTATTAAACTTATGTAAAGAGGGTTGGAAAAATAATTAATCCCCTCATGAATCAATTAATTAAATTTTCTGGCCAAGTTAAATTAAAAATCCTAAGCCAGAAATTTAATTAATTTTATGTCCTAGGTCAAATTAAATTCTTCAAAGGAAAAATTCAAGCGCCCTGAAAAATAAATTTTAAAGGTCCCAAGCCAAAAGAATATTGAAAATTTTGAGAAATTTTGGACCCTTGGACCTTGGTAGTTAAGTCAAAGTCAATTTTTTGAGGTAATTAACTCAAAAATATTATTTTTGAGTTAATTAAAAGGGAATTAATTGAAAAATTCGAAATTCCTCAAAAAATTATAATTTTGACAGACGAGATTAAAAGATAATCAAATCATTTTCGACGATCGAGATTACTTTGACGGGGATCAAGCGAACTAGTTGTTGGAGATTTTTCTATAAATTAGAGGTCAGTGTCAATCTGATTTTTCATTCGATCTTTTGATCGTGTACTAGCTCTTGAAGCTCTCCTGTAATGCTTTCTAGAATAATACAAACGAAGTCTTTGGGGTTTTATTTGATGGTCGTGTTCCTCTTCAGCATTTTATGGTAAAATTGTTCTTTATATTTTGTTGGTGATTATTTCAATGAATTGTTGATTAATAGCTCTTGTAGAGTAATCTATTGCACAGGTATCTTGCTTAGGTCACTGGATTTAGGGTAAGAATTTTAATTGGATTGAGTTAGCAGGTATCTCTGACTCTTGAAAATTTTATTTTTTTATCTTATTTCTCTATTGATTTAACGGTTTAACTTTAAGTGTGCAGAAATCTTTCGGATTTAGAATTGGGCGTTTGGGGAAGTCCTCGGCTAGACCAGCTGACTCCCAAGGAAATAAGATCTGAAGAGCCCTACGGATCTAATTCCTCGGGCTTATCTTAAATTCTATTTTTGCAGGGTTTTTCTAAGGTTTGTGCCTAAATTGAAAATTTATCTTAATCTTTTATTGAGTTTAAAGTTAGATCTGGGAGCGAAGTCAAACTTATACCCCTCAGATCTGACAGATCTGCAACTCTTATGCATAGATCTCTAAATACATTGTATAGATCTGTATTTTTAAATAGTGTAAATATTTAGAAATTATTTAGTTTTCTAATTTCTAACTCAATCAATTTTAGATTTTTGAATACCTGTTGGGGTTTCTGCGTTTTGGTTTTATGGTTTTGTGCAGGTGACATTTGAGGGTTTTCTGAGAAAAATTTTGGATCTGAGACAAATCTAGGCCCTACAGGGTAAGATCTGATCTCAAGATCAGGATTCTGCAGAAATATTCAAGTTAAATTTTTCAAATACGAGTTTCTGTGTAAATTTTAATTTCTAGACAGAAGGAAAATTTAAAAAAAAAAAATTATGCACCAGTTGTACCTACGTTTTCCTCTGCATCTGTCCTTCTCTGGCCAGCGTGCTTCATTCGCTTCCCTCACTCCGCTCTCCCTGCACGTTCCTCCTTTCCCTTTCTCTCCCTCATACTGCCATTTTCGCAACGTCTTTCCACATCCATTACCTGCTCACGGATTCCTCCATGCTGTCCGCAGCCCTCGACAGCTCCTCCTTCACGCTCTTCCATTCATCTAAACCTAACGCACACATAAAAAAACATTCACATTAAAACATAACATTACATTAGTGTTTAATTCATGACATTCGATTTCGATTTCGTTTTTTAGTTCGACTTTTTTTTGATAATTTAAAATTTTTAACATTTAATTTTTTTTTAATTTGCATAAAGGTTTTAGAATTTATATTTTAATTTCATTAGCTTTTAGCTTTGTAAAAAAAACCAAAAGTTTCAAAAAAAAGAATTCTAACTTTAAAAAAAAAATTAAAAATCAAAAAATTCATTAGTCTTTTAACTTTAGTCTATATTTTAATTTTAAATTCTTTTTTGTATATAAATTTTGGAATTTCAATTTTTGGGACATTGGGGTTTTGATCTATTTAGATCCTTTAAGCTTGGTAAGAGATTTAATTGTGGAGAAATTTCTATAGTTGACCCAATTTAATTTTTTTAATATCTTAAGTTTGACTATAGAGAAAATTAACTTTTGGATTTACGTTATTTTAGAATATCGTTTAATCCATTAATTATTTAACAAAGTGTTTATTTAGCATTTAAATTTCATGGTATATCTTGATGAATAATTACTGAGATTTAAGTGCTAGTTAATTTCATATGCTTTAGTTGGGTTTGATGATTATTGGCATTAGATTTTTAAATGTGTTATTGATTAAAATCGCCTACTGTTTGATTAACTCTTGTTTCATTTACTTGAATTATTGAATCGTTATTGAATATTTAAGTTTTGGGAAATTTTTCAAGTAAGTGTGATCAATATCTGATTTTGAGAGCTCTATTGTGAATTGTATATCTTTTATTTGAGTAATTTTTGGCATCTTCATAATTGGCACTCTCGCTTAAGTACTTAGTGGCTAGATCAGATTATTTGGAATCTAAGTGCTTTAGGCCTTTAACATCACCTTTCATCTTCGAAGCTTGCTTCATCTCGCTCCTTCTTCAAATCGTTTTCCTTGCATTTTGCATTCTAAGTTAACATTGCATAGCAGCATTTTCTCATCAAGTACTTGGTTGCAATTTCCTTAGCAAGATAGTTGACTCCATAAGGCACTGGCATCAACCTTTCAAATTCAATCAAATCCTTTAATCCTGCTAGAAATTTTACAAGTATTTGGTCATTTAACTATGTCTCCCGAACTGGTTGGTTCCCAACTAGTTCTTCTTCATTCCATTTCCATAGGGTCTACCCCCCTTAGTCTGCTATAAGGAGACAGCTTAAATAGAGAGATTGGGGATCAGAGTGATAGGCCCCAATCTAAGTCATTGTCACAGTGCCTAGACATTCTGTGCGACAACAAGGAGCAATCCAAATCTAGTGTCGGGAGCCAAGGTGTGAGATCGGAGGATCAAAAATCTGAGCATCCAGCTAGCAAATCGATCAGCCAGAGGAGTGACGCAGTCCCTACAAGTTGTAACGCAGTGACTGTGCAGAAGCTGCGTAGAGGCAGCTTGGGGCTATCCATTCAGAGGTTGGATCAGTGTCGGATCGTCAGTGATAGTGTGAGGTTAATTCTCACTTCATTTCTGCCAGTTATATTCTCTATATTGGATAGCCAGTAAGGCATCCAAAGATTTGTATTCAGAAACTACTGCATAATAATACAAATCCTCAACTGTTGCACCGGTTTTCCCGCATTCCGTTTTTCCGAGGACATTTGTCCAAAAATAACGGTGTCAATTGTGTGTTTATTTCTTTCCTGCGTTGTATTTTGTTTCCGCGGCATTTTTATGTTTGTGTAGGTTGCAGTTTGAAGTATTCATTGTTTGTCGTAGATAACTGCAAATAAATTTTTAAGTAAAGATTAACAATTAGGTGAATATTTTCCAATTGCTGCAATAGGATTCCAAATTTAGGAATTTTCACATGGTATCAAAGTGCACGTGAAGCAGAGAAGAGCTCAGAAGCAGAGCTGAAGAGGGAGCTCGAAGAGCTGCGTAGGCGACAGATCAAATCCCCAAAAGGGCTACGCAGTCCAGAGCCAAGAGGGCAAGATTTTCGTGGAAAAATCCTTCTCTGAGTGAGTCAACAGAGAAGAAGATTTTCCAGATCGAAATTTGTCAGTCGCAGACGGAGCAGCGCAGAGAAAATCTTCAGCTGGGACGCATATTTTCTGCAGTAGTTGCTAGAGCGGAAAAACGTCAGAAGGGGAGAAGAGCACACTAAGGGAATTCTGACCTCAAAGAATTTCTTGCCCATAAATTATAATTTCCCACGCAGAAGCAGCAGTAGCCGAGAGAAGTTTTTCTCACTCCATCAGGGAATATGTAGAGCCAGTCAGCAATTGCGCAAAGAGTTAGAGGCAGACTTCGACATTGTTTTTGGGCGTGATGGCAGCAATCGGGTTGATAGATCAGGATCGGTTGGAGGGTGCCTCCAACTATGTGATCTGGAAGGCAAGTATTTCCTTCCTTCTAGATGAGCATGATCCTAAAGCCTTCATCGATAATGTGGTAGTTGTCCCCACAGATCTAGATCCATTGAAAGCTTACAAGAAGGATATGGCAAAAGACAAGAGGTTGATCCTCGACGAAGTGAGAGATCACATTGTATCTCACATAGCAGGCAAAGGCACAGCCAAAGAAATGTGGGATACATTGGCCATGTTGTATCAGGGATCTTTTGAGCAGCGGAAGATGTACTTGGAGGAGAAGATGAGATCCACGAGGATGCGAAAGGGGGAGCACATAGATCTCTTCCTTACGAAGCTTCAGGAAATCCGAGATCAGTTGGTAGTTGTAGGGTCAGCGCCTCAGGCTACGGAGATGGTGAGGTTAGCCCTGAACAGCGTCTCAGAAGAATGGCAAGTTTTCGTCCAAAGTATTCTGGGCAGAGAAAATTCGCTGGATTGGGAGAGATGTGGGTTGCTCTCCAACAAGAAGAGATGACGTGTGATTTAGTAAATAGAAAACTGAATGGCAGCAACAGCAACAGGCAGAAAGCAGAAGTAAAGGAAGAAGAAAGTGCAGACCTCGCATCAAAGGGGTAGCAAGAGCAGCGTAGGCGAAAGAAGGACATTTCGAAGATCAAGTGTTTCCGATGTGGTGAGATGGGCCACTTTAGATCTCAGTGTCATCTTCGGAAGAAGGACAAGGAGAAGGAGCAGGATCAGCGAGCTGCTACCGCTAAGATCGAAGAGGATTTTTCCATGATTAGCCATATACCTCCAAGGGAGACGTGGGGTGATACGGTTTTGTAGCCCTAGAGTGCTATAGGATGGGCAGAATCCTTTAGGAGTCCACCTCTTAGATCATCACCTTGCTATGGGAGCCCATAGTAGCAGTAGCAGGATGGACCAATGGCAATTGGTGCAGTTAAGTGCCAGAGTGACAGATGCAGTAGTTAGCAACGTTAGGAACTAAGCAGCGCAGAGCAGAGTTGGTAGCAGTGCAGTTGGCACAGTGCAAAGTCAACAGCAGCACAGAGGCTTCAGTGACAGCGCAGAGGCTAGCAGCGGTCAGAACTTGGTGGACAGATGCGTCGATTTGAACATAGTTGGTTCAGTAGATGGACATCTCTCAGTTGCAGCAGCAACAGAAGAGAGGGAGTTGCAGATGTTGCAGTGCAGATGCAGTAGTTGAAAACAGCATGCAGGGTCAGCAGCATCACAAATGCAGCACAAAACGAGCTACGTAGTAGTTGGTGGGCAGCAGCAGCCAGACATCAGCAGCGCAGCTGGGATGGTGCAAAAGTCAGAATGTTGCTTCAAGAGGTTGCATCACTTGAGCACCTTCCTCGCTAAGAGGGAGTGTTGATGTTTGTAGCATCGGATGTGCTCTAGCCTCTAGAATTTGCAGGGAGGCTAAGACACATGCATTCTCCAAGACCCAAAAATCGTTTTGGGAAATTCCACCTGGAGAAGGTTTAATTAAAATAATTAATTATTTTTAATGGATGCCCAAGTCTAAACTTAGGAAATTAAAATAATTAAAGGGTATTAATTAAACTGGGTGTGAATCTTCTAGAAAAAGACGGAGATCGAGTCAAGATGATTTGAGGCATTGATTAGGATTTAATCTAGATTGTTGAATGTTCAACAAGAATATTATAAGAAGAAGCTCGATGGGCACTTGGACGATACATCAGATGAGAGATCTAGAGATCGAATTCTTAAGAGAGCAGCGCAACAATTGTTGGAGGAGTGATCGAGTTGATTTCTTGCAATGAGCGACAGCGATAGTGGCTGATGGAAGTTTTCTTGATCCGATGAATACAAAGGAGAGGAGGCAGAGTGATATCCAGAGGGGCCGCGTAGAGCCACGCTGAGGCAGCGCAGAGCCTGAGAGGAGATCAACAGTTTTGCTGAGAAGCAGTCTAGATCTAGTGTCGGGAGCCGGGGTGTGAGACCGGAGGTGTCAGAGATCTGAGCATCTAGCAAGCGGATTGATCAGCCAGAGGAGTGATGCAGTCCCTACGAGTTGTGACGCAGAGGCAGCTTGGGGCTAGCCATTCAGAGGCTAGATCAGTCTCAGATCGCCAGTGATAGTGTGAGGTTAATTCTCACTTAATTTCTTCTAGTTATATTCTCTGTATTGGATAGCCAGTAAGGCATCCAAAGATTTGTATTCATAAACTACTGCATAATAATACAAACCCTCAACTGCTGCACCGGGTTTCCCGCATTGGGATTTTCCGAGGACATTTGTCCAAAAATAACGGTGTCGATTGTGTGTTTATTAAAAAAACTATAACACAGAATATCAATGATTTGAAGACTTGTAGCACAGAAAATCAGAAAATTAAGTAATAACTGATAAGCAATCAGCCCATAGGTCACTAGCTAACTGCTTCTCTGTTTGGATTGGTGCCTTTCCAATCTCAGTGGGGCGCCTCTAGTGTTTATGCACTGGAAATTACTTAAAATATGCATGTTATTATAAGAAATCAGCACATATATAATGGTCTTTGATTTGCATGTAAGCAACCAAAGACTAAAGGATATTGATATTTAAATAATGTGAGAGAATTTCAAATTGTAACAGCTAAATAAGAAAGGAAAATAGAAATAATATGCACTCTAGGTGACTAATATAATCAAAATAGAGGCATTAAAACTGTCCACACCACTGCAAAAGACACAGAATATTGCATCCAAGAGTTGGAGTGCTGTGAGAAAAGTATAGTAAAACTTTATCTTTGTATTCATCAAGAGATTAGCTGCATCATGAAGACGAATACAAGACTGATCACAATATATCTGCTCAACAGAAAGTGCAGACAACAATGAAGAAAGGAGAGAATATGGATAAGAAAGTTTGTTGTCTGCTCTGAAAAACTCTGCTTAAAAATGACTCTGTGCCCTTCCTTTATAGGTTTATTGAGCTCACTAAAGAAGGCACCTAGCTGATGCAAGAGGTGGTCCAAAATTATCCTAGCAATGTGCCTTACTTAACCTCCCTCATGCACCATCCTTAACTCACTCTGTATTCTGAACTGAAGAAACCCAAAATAAAGTGAAGTCTCTGTCCAAAAATATTTGAAGTTCATGCTCCCTCCATATGGTGTTGACTGTGTTATCCATCGGAGGATACAGGGGTGGTTTAATGTAACAAACAAAGTTCATACTATGCAGTAATCTTAACTTTATTTCTTTCTTGCGTTGCATTTTGTTTCCACAGCATTTTTATATTTGTGTAGGTTGCAGTGTGATGTATTTAGTGTTTGTCGTACATAACTGCAAATAAATTATTAAGTAAAGATTAACAATTAGGTGAATATTTTCCAATTGCTGCAATAGGATTCCAGATTTAGGAATTTTCACACAATAGGTGAGTTTTATCCTTACCTTACAGTAAGTGTGTATCTCCCCTATTGTCAATCTAGGGTTGTGTCTGATCCTTACCAGAAATGGTAAGTGTGTATCTCCCCCTACTATCATGTCTGGGACTTGACCAAGTATACCCTAGTATGCATCCTACCCACAAGTTGGGCTTGTCGGGATTGCCACCCATCTGGCCAATGGGTGAGAAGCCTTGGGGTTGTCTAATCCTTACCTCACATGGTAAGTGTGTATTTCCCCCAAGTGCCTTGGGCGTGTCTGATCCTTACCTCTCACAGTAAGTGTGTATCTCCCCCAAGGTAGAGGATGCAGGTGCTCTACCACTTGACTCTTGAGGGTCAAGGTGGGAAGATCAGTGGGCAATAGAATAGTTGTGATCTTGATTCCTTACCTTTCATGGTAAGTTGTATCTTGCCTATTGTCGATCGGATATAGGGTGGCAGATTAATATGCCCTATTTTTCATGGATATAGGGTGGATGTCGGAGCTCACCTATGATGATTCTTCTTCTTTAGATCGAGACATCGTTGCTTAGTGGATGATCAAAGGAGTCAAGTTGAGACAAGATGTGATGAAGGTCATAAGATTTGACTTAGAAACTAGAAGGGTTTGGAGGATTGATTTCCCCTACTTTTTCGGCTGTGCATTATTCTTCTTCTACGATGAAGTAGTTGTCTCCCCTCCTATGTTGAGACATGTCATACAAGATATGACTTATGATGAGGATGGAAATTCCTCCCTAGCTGAGAGAGGGTGTTGAAATTTGGGCAGCTATGGGATGAATTTCCCCATAGCCCTAAAAGAAGCCCAACTCGCCCCAAAAGTTAAATTCAATGAAAGAAAATATTATTATTATTTATTGAGGCATGAATTGGGTAAACAATTATAAAATAAAATATATTTAATATTATGAGATTTTTTGAATTTGAGTATTTTGTATTTTCCCTTCAAATTAATAAGTCAGCCTAAAATGAAGGGCCTCATTGCGTGCCCATCAAATTATATATAAAGAGAGCCCTTGTGATTCATTGGAGTAATAGCATCGAATAATCCTCTCTAAGGTTTGCATTCCAGAAGTTCGCATTCTATTTGTGGCTTGTGCTATCTTATAGTGGCTCGAATTTATAAAGACTAAGGCTTGGATCATTTTTGGAGGTTCGAATTATTCAAGTGACAGTGTGATAGGTATGCATTTGTTTTCCTGTGGATTGTAATTCTTTGTGGAGGATCGTATAAACTACAGGCTCACATAACAATATGTCTGAGGCTCATTGTAACAATAGATTTAAGGCTCATAATAACAGTATATTTGTGGCTCGCTATATTAATAGATCTGAAGCTCGCAAAATAAAGTAAAGTGGCTCGCTCTTCTATTTCTGTAAGTCACATTTATTGTGGAGGCTCACTATATCAATAGATTTGAAGCAAGTAAAATAAACTAAAGTGGCTCACTTTTCTATTTCTGTCGCATTTAATGTGAAGGCTTGCTTATACTCTATGACTCAATTTATTTGGCTTATATTTTATTTCTCTGTGGCTTGTGTTCCTTATCTCTATGACTCGCTCTTGTGACTCGCATTATATTTCTCCGGTCTAGCTTCGATTTCTTTGAGCAACTTGTATGGTTCATGTTGTTGGCAATTGTATCTCTATGATTAGAAATTTGGAATCTGGATTATGATCTATATTATAGTGAATTGGAGACATGAATTTAGAGATATGGTCGTGATCTATATTACAGTGAGAAGCATGACTATGATCTCTATGAGGCAATGATGTCCCTATGACAGTGTAAAGCTTGACAGTGAGTCAATATGTGACAGTAAACGTTAATACATGAAGTAAACTCAAGATCGCAGTAAACAGGACATAGCGGTGATCAATATATATGGTAATGACCTTTGCAATATCTACATGGCAGTATGACAGTCAACCCTTGTGTGGAAGTACCCTTGATATAGAAGTGACCTAGATGATATATGTCATGTAACAGTAATCTTGCTCTTAAGATACACATGATGACAGGGACCTTGCTGATGAATGATGCCTATCAGAGATCTTGATCTGACTGTGTCCATGACATGACAGTATGGCTGTGACAAGTGACTTAATGACAGTGATATCATGATGGACGGTTGATGTGAAAATGACCCCTATTTATGTTACATGGGACAAGAAATCTTGATACACATAATAGTAATCTTCTATGGCACATATGTCAGTGATCTTCAATGATACATTCGACAGGGTTCTTCTACAGTACATATGACAGAGGTCTTCTATGATACATGTGACAGTGATAATGATATGATGCATGTGGTTGTGACCTTACTCTTATATGATGGCAGTGACATTGGACAGTGATCTTACTCCTATGATGACATGGATATTGTTTCTTGCAGTGATATGGCAGCAGCTCTCTAGATCATTCAGTTCACAAACGAAGTTGTGCACTGACTTGGATTGGCCCTAGGAGGCCTGATGTAATTGATATATCTCATCATGGATGTACTTTGTATCTCAGCTGAACATTTGATGAATATCTAATAAAAAAATAATCTAGTTTGGTTTTCCCCCTTGTGCAGTTTTTCCCTGGTCTCTAACCTAACTCCTGGTGTCTCTATTGTGTATTCTTTTCTTCTATTGTGCTTTTTGTTTCGCTGCATTGTTAAGGTTTATTGTTCTCTCTACATAAATGCTAATGATGATATGATATGAAGTGACTGTTATATGAAAAATGTAATATGAAATTGATCAAAAGTTCATAAATTCAATAATCTACAGCAGAGAACAATCTAACCCTATAAATTAACAATCACAGCTACTCAAGCCACAGGTTAGGTGTGCCAGTCATCTCAGCACTCAAATTACCTAGCAAACAAAAAAAAAAAATTATTAATATGTTTAAAATAATAATATATTTTGCAACCCACCCAACAAACCCCCCTAAACACCGTTTCCCCCTTTATCTTAACCCCTTTTCTTTCTCCTTTCCAACCTTCCTGCTCCCTTTTCCCATTATTAATTAATCTTTAATTATTAAAAAAAAATATTAATCAAACTAATATTGATAATATCATAAACACCAGTGTTCCACGGGGACACGTCCCCCAAGGTGGGGGATGCGCTTCCTCGCTCCCCCATGCTCCCGAGACGGGAAACTCCTGGGGAAACTTTCCCCACGTCCCCTTTTTTGGAAAACTTGGGGAAACTCTAGGGAGGCATTTTTCTGGAGACGAAATGCATCTCTCTTGTGGGGGGGCAAGGGGTTGCAGGGGAGATGCAAGAGGGACGCATCCCCCGAATTTTTTCACTAATAACAATTAAAAAAAAACAATTTTTGTATTTCACTGCTTTCTATGTTTATTTTTAGTTCAGTTTTCTATGGTTGTTTTAAACTTCAACATAATGTCATTGTCATATGATGAATTTACTTTTTGATGTGCATTGTGTAGTTTCAATTGTCAAATGATGAATTTAATTTAGATGTACCTTGCATAATATTAATGCTCATTGCCAAATGATGAATTTAGATGGAACATTGCATAATGTCAAATGATAGATTAAATTTGGTACTTTTATTTTTAGATTTACATTGATGATTGCAGAAACGTCAAATGATAATTTTGATTCACAATAGTCTAATACGAAATGATGATCATATTTAGATGTGCATTTCATAATTAATAAGATTTACAATCTACTAATTTAGTTATTAACATATTGTTGGGATTTTATTTTTTTATTTTTATGTATTAAATTTTTAATAATTTTATAATTTTTATGCCTCTGACGTCCCCCCGTTTCCCCAAAATTTCCCTAAATTTTGGGGTTGCTTACATACGTCCCCCTTGTGCGTATCCCCGCTCCCGTGTTTCCCCGTCCCGGAAACTCGATGGAACATTGATAAACACTGATATTAATAACATTATTATATTAATACTATTAACATTAATATGAATAACACTAATATTATTGTTATTAATAATAATATTAACTAATTAATTAAGCATATCAATTATTAACAATAATATTAATTATATTATTACTAACAATATTAAAAAATTAATAGTATTGACCTAATTAACTAAATATTAAGTGATAATATTTTTTTTCCCGAGGAAATATCCAGGCAGATCTACCTGAAGGGATCACTTCCCGCCAGCATATTAGCAGAGCCTAACCCTAAGGGCGTCGAGGAGAATTGACCTCGTGACCTCCTATTAGTGAGGTGCTTTAGCAATAGGAACTCAACCAATTGAGCAAACCCTCGGGACTTAAGTGATAATATTATTAATTATATTAATAATATTATTAACATTAATATCATGGCCCAAACACCTTCCCCCACAACTTTTTCTCCTGTATTAAATTCAATAAACCCCTAATGTTCCTCTTCTTTTAATTGTAATAATTATCCTAACATGTCTGTGGTTAATTTTAATAATAAATTTACCCATTCCAATCGTCTCACTCCTTTTTGACCATTAACCATCATCCTATTTAGCTTGGTCATGTACTCTTTATTCTCACAAAAGCTTTATGTGTCCCTGATGATGGGTGGAGCATCCACCTGAAATGTCAAATGTTTCGTATATTCTACACAGTAAATCCAGAATAAAGATCAGCAATATGAATTCATACTATGGAAATTTCAAATTTGCATACTATAACTCAATCATGCATATTGATGCCCAGTTATGGAGAATTTGACCTCCTCTTCTCACTATACAAATTGAAGGCTGGCACATTATAAATATAGGGGGGAAGTGACACAACTCGAATTGTCTTAAGCAAGCAAGCAGCATTACTCTCTTGTCTCCATCATTCTTTCTTCTCTCTTCTTGCTCTTACTTTATTGTGTTTGAATATCATTGTCTTCAATTCTGTAATAGACTATAGTCATCTTGGTGTAGCTAGCCTCTTGGCTCTTGCGGAATAAAGCTCAGTTTTGATCCAATCCATCTCTCTAGGTTCACTAGATGTTTCAATGATATCTAATGCAATTTAGTAAAAGTTATTCAACTATTTATTTTGGTAATTTACCATTTAAATATGTTTTATATCTGCTTTATATTCCATAAGCTGATTTGGTATAGATTATTCCACATGTTAAATATAAGAATTTTACAAACTTGTTTTGCCACTAACTTGCTAGTCAAACACCCATTAGTTTGTCGTTTTTTCTATGTTATGTTGCAAATTTATAAGTGAAAACAGAAAGGACTAAAACTAGCAACACTCCCCCGGGGTTGGCAGATGCCAGCCGCAAACAAAGAAGGAGATTTGCAAGTGACCTTGAGGCAGATTTTTCTATTTGTTTGCTGATTTCTACTGCTGATTTTCAAAAGTTGTATTATTCACAAGGGGTGTATAAATTAGTGCTATAACTCTTAGATAAGTGTAACTTGTGGTGATCTCAATCTCTATCCCCCAGTAATAAAAATGTAACTCTGTAAGAGACATCTTCAGAACATTGAAGATCACAACCTTGGTTTTTCTCAGGTTGAACGTAAGCTATCAAAGGTCACAAAAACTAGCCAATATTTCGATCTATCTCTAAAAGCCCTCGAGAGTAGAGACCAACAAGACCAAATCATCAGTGAATAGGAGCAGGGAGATCAACACCTGATGTAAAAGACAGACATCTTCCTCCCAGGTAAGCTCATGAAGGAAGGACTCTAGCTTCATCAATATATATCGCAAAGAGGGTCAGTGAGAGGGGGCACCCTTGTTTTACCCCAATGGTACTTTGGATGAAGTCGAAAAGGCCATGTGCCATTCTAAGGCATCCCAAAACTGACTCATACAGTCTCATGATGGCTGTCAGAAGGGTCTCAGATATGCTAATGTCACTTAGTCTCTAGAATACTGCCTCCCTCAGGACTGTGACAAACGCTTTCAGAAAGTCTACAAATCAACTGTAAACTTTCACGGAGCAATGACAAGCCTCCTCGTGTGAAAATGTGATCAATCATCTGGTAATTGAGGCGGAAACCTGCTTGTCCTCTAGCCCTAAGAATTTTGGACAATGTTCCCTTGACTGGCTTCTTCTCTAATAAAAATTATCAACTACTAGAATTCTTAAGCACCCTCAATCACAAAACAAACTCATATAACAATCACTTCTTAACTACCTATATAGCCAACCATCCTGCCTTTTCCCCCTCATATAGCCATGTGCGTAAACGCTTTTCCAACACCCACAGTCCAAGATTCGTCATGACACATGAGAATCCGTACCCTTGCACTATACTCCTCAGCATCTTTACCTATATGGAGTGCATCAACACTCTTCCATTCTGAATGCTGCTTTCTGCAATTTCTCTACCTGTAACTTGTTCCTCCCATTTTGCTTCCCTCGAATGTTGTAATTACTAATTACTGAAATTGTATAAAGAGATTGTAAACTTAAGAGGATATCATTAAGAATCATGGTCATGATGTTCCTATTCAATAGTAATTATTTAAGGCTATTGAGTTGTCTATCCAACATACATACATGTGATCTCTGTGTATAACTGCACGCTGCCCCCCTCTTTCAAATGGAGTTATCGTCATGAGTGGAGGCATCATGCTAGCCTTGTACATATGTATATAGACTGCTTTATTGAATACTAAAGACAACGCTATTCTTTTTGTTCTCATAAATATTGATATTTATGTTGTCCTATTCATTTAAGTCATGTGCACAGATATGCTCTCTGTTTACTCTGCTTCATTACTCTATGCTCATAAGCTTGAAAACTTCATGCTCAAGAGGTTGAAAGTTCTATTTCAAGGACATCCTATCAATCATTAAACATAAACTAGCCAGATCTAATCTGACAGATGGAATATGCATTCAGTGTGGTAAAAAGGAAAATCCTAGGTACATCTTTCAGATTAGGACTTTGTTAGACAAATTTGGTCCAATATTGTTATTTATGTTGTCCTATTCATTTAAGTCATGTGCACAGATATGCTCTCTGTTTACTCTGCTTCATTACTGTATGCTCATAAGCTTGAAAATTTCATGCTCAAGAGGTTGAAAGTTCTATTTCAAGGACATACTATCAATCATTAAACATAAACTAGCCAGATCTAATCTGATAGATGGAATATGCATTCAGTGTGGTAAAAAGGAAAATCCTAGGCACATCTTTCAGATTAGGACTTTGTTAGACAAATTTGGTCCAATATTGCACAGTGGTTTCATGATGTTTTCTAGAGAACCATACATTGAAGGGCTGCTATATTGGTAATTCTTGGCTTTGTAAGAAGTCTGAGTCGTTGGTTTAGTATGTCCTGTGGTTCAGTACTCTTTCCTATCTGTGAAAGACTACCTTTGAGACTTTTAACAAGGATTTCAGTAGAATGGATTCTCGTAGATTTTTGGATGATTTAGCAACAAGTTTGTGATAGGCTCCTTTTCTTAGGACTGTCAACTGACATGGAGTCCAATAAGAGATGCTCACCCTCCACACTTGAATGGGAAGGAGTTCTGATCTGTAAGGGTCTTCCCTTTGTACCTTGTGTTTTAAATTAATATAAGACAAAGAATTTGTGTACAAAAAAAAACATTTCCTGCGTAAAATAATATCGAGAGTTAAACCCAGATCAACAGCTCAGGTTTTAATAGAGAGATGTGTCACAGCAAAAGGCTCACCTAAAGCCAATATTCGGAGATTTTTGCTAGTGTGATAATGAAAATAAATTCTCAATTGCTTTTCTTAAAACATTATTCTTATTGTTTCCTCAAGGGACTGAATATAAACCTGGCTCCTCGAGCATGTTTCATTATTAAAATAAAACAAAACAAGCAATCAACGATAAGAAACGAATGGAATCTAAAGGCTACAGAAAAAAAAGCAACACATACCCTGAACTTATTCGAGCAGTGCTTTTTAAAGCTCGCCATGCAGTCAATGCAGCAAAAGGTATTGCACTTGCTTCCTGGAAAATTTAACTCCAGGAACATTTTTAGTCACCTTCTAGAGCACTACTTGAATACATTGTAAATGCATGAAGTTCGTCAAATGGATAAATTATAAAACATTATGCCTAACAGCACAAGATAATCAAGGTAATCCTTATAAGCTAAAATGAATCTAGTAACGAAATGCCGAGTTACCGTGCACAACTTTTATCATTAAGTTTGCCCAGAAAAAAAAAATTCCAAAAAGAATATAATGTTCACTTAAACTTCAAAGTTGACACAATCATCAACGGAAGCAGAAAAGCTGATACGTACTTTTGATGCTCAAGTGCAAACAAAAGCAGTCTTTATAGTTTATATAACTTGAGGCCAGCACAGCCAGACCAGAATACACAGACTTCAGGGCCAAATATTCACATTTTTTCATTTGCACCATGTAAAGAAGGCAAATACCCACAAAAGGGATCTAATTGGGACCGATGATTCTTCAAAGAAAGTAACATCAAAAATAAAATGACTGCCGGAATGTGCACAAGGAAAGTGCAGTCACATGCATGATTAATGCATAGGAAGAAATTTTAGTTCAGTAAAACTAAATATGATTAGGGAGAAATCTCTTATAGGATAACAAAGCATTAAACCAGCAAATCACGAACAGGATCCTAACCTAAGAACTAGACATGATCAAGGGATATGAGGGCAAAATGAGATCAACAAATATGTGACAGAATGAACTAAATGCTACCCATTTCACAACAAGTGCTTTGAGATGCAAATCACCAGAGTCCAGACAGCAAAAACAAGCTACCATGGAAGAAAGACAGCACAATGCTATGACTCAGAAATGAAATGAAAATAAACTGAAATTTTATTAATGTCCATTGATGACCAGAATAGGTTGACAGGAATGAAAAGTATAGCATACCAAAATAACGAGGGAATTCCAAAGGCAACTTGCAAGAGTACAAAAGAAAATCCCAAAGCTAGAGGAACAAGATGAAAACCTCACACATTGTCAGGAGTCAGCTTTTAAAGACAATCTTGAGGTGGTAGTGAAAAGAAGAGGGGTCCACTGCAATCATCCTCAGAGACAGGAATGGCAGTGCCACCCCATGAACCTGTCTCACAATGTCCCCTGGAGATTCTCATGGAATGATAGACCCCTAGGGAGAGATTTGCAGTGGCTAAATTAATTACAATGCTAGAAGATCCATGGATTAAGAGGAAAAATACAGCAATTTTCCACTCTAAAAAAGTTGAGCAGAGTCAAAGCATTGCCAGGAGACAAATAGATATGACTCAAAACAACAAATATGAGAACAAAGAGTGAGATGTCCAAAATTGTATATTTCAAAACATATCTTACCACATGAGAAACTGAAGGTGGCTTAGGCACAAGCTCATCCTCTGATAGTACAGCATAATCACTGTAAGTACCTCTTACTGCTGTGGGATGAAGAGCTCCAAAAACTTCTTGGCCTACATATAACTTCATAACAGAACTTCCTATGGCTGCAACTTCACCGCTAACATCTCGGCCCAAAATCAGAGGTAGAAGTGGCTCAAATAAGGACCGACCATATCCAGATCGCATCTGAAACATTCACACCTTCAAAAAGTGACAGTTAATATATAATTTGTTGACAATGCAACAATTTCATTTAACATGTAAAATTCTGGACTATAGATTACATTAACATGGGGTCAGTAACGAAAGAAAAAAAATTTATGGCCCTAAGATACAATTTAAAAACTAGGAACTCCAAAGTTAATATGCTAGACTTACAACTACCAATGACATTGAGGCCTTTGCAATTTTGCTAACTAAATTCAATACAATTCTAGCAACAGCCACTTGCCAATGACAACTTTAAACACTAGATGAATAACATGTCATTGTTTGTTACACACACACAACAATGTCATGAACAGATTCTTTCTTATATTAAGAGCTTGAGTTCTGTCGAGAAAGAGATACAAGAGGATCAATGTTATCTATTTCCATACTGAATTGGGATGGCTACAGTTTGTTTTGTTAAGTGATTATTATTTATATACAGTTTAGATTCTGGCAATATTAGTACACATCACATAATCCTTAGGAAGCATCGATTTAATTCACTGAATCACCTCAGTAATTTGTATGCTGCTATGAATCTAAATCTTACTTATGTAATTGTTTCCAAGACATCAGCAGGTGAAAAGCCAATTTTGATTGAAAAAGGGCCTTGGATTTTGCTGCCGTTAGAAATCCAATTCAGCTTTTGTTGCAAAGTTATCTTTTTGTTAAAAGAATTGGAGAAAGCGCAAATGAGACAGAATATGGCAGAAAAGGCTTTATGCCATCTTTAACATATTGTATTGATCTCATGATATGAATTTATAGTACATCAATTGACCATTATAGATCTAGATATCAATGACAACTCATCAGTGGATCATGACAACAACTCATCAAAGATAAGGTTTACAACTCATGACAATTGTGTTCTTGGACTTTGTGATTATCTAGGGACTCATAGCTTAACATTCCCCCCCACAATCACATGTCTAAATAATTATACCAATACCAATAACTTGTATCATCTTCAATCTGAAACTGCGGAACTGAGCTTCGATGAAGATATGCCTGAAAAAATGCCAATCTTTGGAAGTAAATAGTTGCCATGTCTGAACATTCCCCTTTATGATTATCATTCCAATAGTCGATTTGATTGATTTGAGGAGAGCAGTTGCTATGCCGGAATTCTTAAATGTTGATTGAATTTGAAACTTGAGGAGCCTGACTATCAAATATCCCCCCATCGAGTGCAAGATGAGAAGTTTGTTGAAGGGATCCAAGCTTGAGCTTTGGCTTCCTCGGTTTTTCAATAGTTCTTTTGAAAGGATCCAAGCTAGAGCTTTGGATGCTTTATGCGGTCGTTTTGTTGGCTGATCACTAAACATCTTCACTTCATTTGGTGGGTTTTTTGGTTGACCACTAACCATCTTCACTTCATTTGGTGGTTTTTCTGATTGACCACTAACCATCTTCCATTGATACTAGTGGTTCATGGTTCACCACTACCACTTTGACTTGAACAATGTGGTGGTTTTGGATGCCAACTAAGCAAATTGATTTGAATAATGTGGTGGTTTATGATTTACCACTAATCATCTTCACTTGAATAATGTGGTGATTTTGGATGACCACTAACCAATTTGATTTGAACAATGTGGTGGTTTTTGGTTTACCACCAACCATATTCACTTCATCAATTCACTCTTCCACTAAAGGTGTGGGAGAGCTTCTTTTTATCATTGTGTTCTCCCCCTTGGATCCCTGAGGTGTGGAGAGTAGCATCTTTGACTTCAAAGAACATACAGAATTGGATCTAGGTCATGTCCAAAATCATCTGAAATAACTACTAGATAGCTTTTTTCTTACCCCATTTCTTCTTTTTTATGTGACTTTACCTCTGTCATGACTAGGTGGTAAGAGTTATGAAGCTTCTTTACTTGTAGATTTTATCTCCAAGAATTTATCCATCTATAATGAACTATCTTCTTAACTTGCTTCGGTTTTTACAATTTTCTGATAGGTGATTTGACTTCCCACAATGAAGAAAGGATGGAGATCAAAAAATTCTCTCCATGTGACCACTGTTTGACAAGGTTGGCGTTTGTTACCAAGATTTTGAACATCTTCAAGAAATCCTACACTTACAAGCTGAAGATGTTTTGAGTAATCTAGAATACGCAAGTTATTTCCTTTTTCATATCCTAATCCATGTTGATTTTTGTTGAATGATAACTCTACCCAAGGTCTGAAAAACATCTTGGAAAGACCATTTGGTTATTCTTTTGCTTCTTGACATTTGCTTTTGCTACTAGTACTGCTATCATTATGTGCTTGTGACTCATCTCCATTCAATGTTTCCTTCATTAATTCACTGTGTGATTCCATTGAGTCTTTTGCATCACAATGAGCATCGAACACCTGCATTATGTCTTGTGTGTCACAAGTTGCATCAACCTTTTGCACAATTTCATATGTATCACAAGTTGCATCAAACTTTTGGATAAGATCCTTTGTATCATATGTTGCGTCAATCTTCTCTAGTAGCTCCTCTATGTCACAACTTCCATCAACCTTTTGGATGAGTTCATTAGTGTCACAAATTGCATTAGCTTTTTGTATTAGATCCTCGATGTCAAATTGCATCAACCTTAACTATAGTTGTTGCATCAAGCATGTTGTCAATTTGATCTTTGCTTTTCTTTTAATTTTTTTTTAAGTGCATCAATCAATTGATCCTTCATATCTATTTGAATTTAACTATCAATCATTGGATGTAGTGTATCAACTATGTGATCAATTATGTTCTGTTTATGATGTAAGTTCCACTCAAGTGCTTTAATTTGATTTTTCAATTCATGGTTGACCTCTTGCAAATCCTTGATTTCTTCAGAGGTATTTTGTAAATTCTTTCCTGCTTTACCCATTTTTCTTACATTCGCTAATCACTCTTGCTTGTACTCACACACATGCACTTTGTTTGCTTGCAATTTTTTTCTTTTGTATCATGATCGCTTAATTTTATGTCACGTTAGGGTGCTAGGTACATCTGATCACGCACCCTAAAGTGTGATTAAAATCACTTAATGATGAGAATGACTTGACTTTTGACATCCTTATTCAATTTCAAGTAGGTCAACAGTTGATTTTTAACTCAAAAAATCACTTTATTCAATGCTCGGATTTGTTAAAGCTTGATTATCTAATAAGATTCAATAATTTATTCTTCAAATTTTACAATTCAATGCTTCAAAAGGCTATTGTCTTTGTCATTTTGACAAAGCTTACCAAGCAACTTTTGTTGTCCTTTCCTTTGATGAATATGATTTTAATACCTTATTTCTCCATATGCATTGTGCCAAATTGCAATTAAGTGCCAAAACTAGACACAAAATAAAGTGTCGCACATCCAAAAACATACATAATTGCAAAAATACTACCTGCGATGATATATTGATTACAGTAAACAATGCTTGGAATCATTTGGTAGAGGATTTGGGATTGTTGGTGATACAAAAACTTTCAACACGAATCAAGAAGATCTAAATACTTGATCCTCAAACCCTACGCTTAACAGGTTGAGATGGAATCATTCTTTTTCTACGAGTAGGAATTGTGTGACACGAAGGTTGGATTCTCGAGAAATCAAAAGGATATGACTAATTTGTTCTCTACATGATGAATTTGGCCCAACCTCTATGCATCTGCTCCATTAGTTCAGTATGCACAAGATAAGCTAATATTAGTATGATTTCAATAGTAAAAGTATGTTGATATTTGTGATACTGTAGTAGCTCCCCCTTAGATCATCTTCCAATTTTTCAATCATCCAACTGTCCTTAGATGCTCCACTTTGAATTTCAACTAATGAGTAGGGACTATTCCCAATTTTCGCCTTAGATATTCAAAGGGCTCCTTGTGTGGGAAATACTAAGAGGGGGTGAATCAATGTTTCTTAGCAATTAGCACTTTATTAATCCTTTTCAAAGCATTAGTTAATCTTCAGCAATATTATTATTATTATTATTCAATATCAGAGATTAAAACCAGTAAACAACGCCATACAACAATGCACAAGATAGAGATAGTAGACATAGAGATTTTTAGTTGGAAAACCCCTATGAGTCAAAAACCACCAAACACTTCTTAATATTTGTCTTCTTCCTTAAAAAGAATAATTACATCAAGTTTTCAACTCCAACTGAAGGAGGCTTCAACACCCTTATATACAGGCCCCAACCTGTAGGATGCTCCAACAGATTGTTACCAACTGCAACTGGGAGGACGCTCCAACGCACTAAATCTCAGGCTCCAACCTGGCAGATGCTCCAACACCTTATGCTTTATCATCTCCCACTAAAAGGACGCTCCAACGCCATGCTACAAGCTACGACCTGCCCTAGCACCACCTTGTTGCCCTGAAGTGTTCTCAGGCTACAACCTTAAGGTGACTCCAATCACCTGCCTTGCACCACCCTGCCACCTTGAAGAGTCAGCGATCACGTTTCACAATTTTCAAACTAGATCCCCCTGTGCTCTAAATCAATATAAGAAAATTGTAAAGAAGATATTGCTTCTCTACTAGGTAAGGATATCACTGACAAGAATTGGCAGCCACACTGCTCAACACGGCTCTAACTGACCAATGTAAAACATTGTTCACCAAACTGACATTTGCTCAATCATAATGCCAAATCAAGCCACTTCACAAACTGCACATCAAACCCTTATTGTCAATACAGTTACATCCATTGATCATTGCACAATACATTGTCATTATTGCTACCACTGCATTGCACTGCTCATGAATGAATATGCGTTCAACGGTTCATAGAGAAATCATCCAAATCACTATGCCAAGCGGCTTATGTTGCTGCAAGTACCAGGCACTAATGTCCAATGACGGCACAATCCTAGATGCCTTAGGTCATCCCTATGACCCTCTTGCACTTGTCTCAAACTTTGCCCAAGGAGGGCTACCAGAATATGTCTTATAGCTTGCTCAGATATACAATGTATTGGTACCATGTAAGGTCACTATTGTGTCATTTGCAATCATGTAAGGTCATTGTTCAAGGATGTTGTCACAAACCCATTGTAATATAAAACATGTCACGGTTACATAAACATTGTCATACTACTATCAAGTCATTGTTAATATGCTTCAGGAAACAAGAGCACTGTTGCTATCCTGTTGACATGCCAAATATCACTGTAGTCAACTCAATTCAAATTATTATATTGTCTAATTATTTTACAATTGTACCACAGAGTTATTATCGTTGTCATATCAATGAACAAAATGATGTCACTGCTATATATATCATTGTTTGTAGTTAAACACTCTAAACTTCATTGTTCAAGGTCAAATGCTTCAGAGGTTCACTGTATAAGAATTTTGGCCAATATATGAAAAGTACTGCCACTATTTGGTATAGTAAGCGTTAATGTCAATCAAGTCAAGCGTCGCATCATATCATATCATGAGTCACTTAACATCAAGAGTCACTTGTTGTAATGTTAACCATTGTCCAAACAACTAATTGTTAAGTCAACTTCATGAATATTTAAGGCACTCTAGACCAAATTACAACAAAATTCGAAATCAATGATTGGCTTAGTGCATTTCGTTCTTGAATTTGTTCACTGATACACAACAAGATTGCGGTGAGAACCAATGTCATATATTGACAGGGGTAGCTTTGTCCTTCACTAAACTATCTAGAGATTCATTGCTAGCAAAGTCTATGGAGATCCACCCTAAAAAGAGACCTTCACCTTCATAATTGCTTAACTAATGATGACCTGTGCTATAACTGCCTATAAGGTTTGCTACTTTTCATATGTCATAGTGCCTTGTATGTCAACCATCAAAGACACAATAGTATGAGATCTCACTGTTGTATTACTATGTAGACTGAATGATTGTCATATCTTAAGTTTGTTTCCAAATTACTGCATAGTTACTAGGTCTTATAGGATAGTTACTAGGTCTGCTATTGTGTCCTAATCTGGGACTGCAATGAACCCAACAAACCACCAATTCCCAATTAAAATTTCAAATAAAAACCCTTATCTAAAAGGCCCTTTTACTAAGATGCTTCTTTCGTTGGCCTTGGAGTTTGTTTACCCACAAAAATATTGCATCAGAATGATTCCCTAAGAGGGCCACAACGCATTTTGAATGCACTGATCTCATAAAATAATGCCCTTGAAGATGTCCTTCCTTCGTTGTGTTGAACATAGTACATTAAGTCTTTTGTGAGTACATTAAGTCTCCTTTTATAGTTGATCTCTTATGATAAAAGGGGCTTCAAGGAATAGTCATTGGAGTGGTGTTAAGAGGATATATAGTTAGATTTATTTTAATTCAAATAAAATTAAAACTTTAATTAATCATTAACATATAATTTAACCAATTTTTAATTATGTTGTTTTTTAATCATTTTAGATTTTAATATATAATTAATTATTTTCTTTTCCTTTTAGTTTTAATTTTAATTTAAACTTCTTCATTTAATTTCTTTTGACCTTTGACCATAGTGTAGGAACCCTATGGCCATCCTCTAGTGTTTTAGCCCAGAAACTGGGGTCATCAACTTCAAACTCAATTATCTCACAAACCAAGAGGAACTACATGGCGTGCCACATACCACCGGAAACATCTCGACGAGGAGAATCTAATGACATGGATCTCTAGGAAAAAATCAATAATTTTCTGCGTCAAAAACCCACGACAAGTTCGGGGTATGTCCTCAGTCCAAGGAACCCAAACCCTGGGACTAAGGTTTTCAACCCATCTGATAGTGGAGCTTCCAACTTGATGTAATATAGACAGATATAAGAAGCGTTCATTAATTGTTTGACATTAATGACTGGTATTTTATTTAAATTCAAACCCCATGGTTGAAATCAATGACAACACCATCCAACAATCTCCCACTTTTTCATTGATCTCCCACTTTTTCATTGATGGTAACACAGGTACTCCTTCTACGAGTACAACTCCCCCTAACTTCATGCCTCAATCACCTTCTCATGGTTTCTCTTCCCCTTTGACATCAATGGAAAAAGGTGACTCCCCCTGACAATCTGTCTACTTCTTGTGGACCTGTAACATGCTTGCAATCCTCCTGACGAGAAGCCTTCCTATGTCTTCCTGCAAAGAACTTGTCTATTTCCAAATGCCTTCCTCAATACTGGTTGCAACGACCTATCTCCCCCTATCATGTTGTGCTTCATATGGATTTTCACTGTTGACACTACTTGTCAATATGGATCGCTTTGCCTGCCAAAACTACTATTCCACTGAAATTTTCCATGAGACTTTCTTCATATCTACCAACTGCCAGCATGTCAATGATTGATCCTCAAATGTGCAATTGTTGCTGCTTATACTCCCCCTCTTCAATATCCAAGGAGTCATCATGTTGGATTCTTCAAAATATGTACCATCCAACTCTTTGGTCGGATCATCCTAAATCTTGTCATTGTCTAATGTACTTGTTGCTCTCTCATGATCTTTTCCTTTTACAAAACCTGAAATTATTATTGTGAAGACTTTCTTATTTGCTTGATCTTCTTGCATCTCTTGTCTTTTCTTGTACCTGATATAAGGGTTGTCATTCATGGAAGTTTCCATCTTGTACTTGCAATCTCGAGCTATGTGCCCATAGTTATGGAATTTGTAACATTCAATGTTTGGCTTGAGTAATGGAGCATATGACACATACTTTCTGCTATGAAAACCGTCGTGAAACCTATGTCGTGATGTTGTAAACCTGCTTCTAGGGTTTTGATTCCATTGATAATATCCTTGATAATTATACCTTTCATAAGCTTTACAATTCCTAGGCATATGTCCAAAGTTAGTACATGAAAAACAATAACCATTAAACAAATTAGCATACATGGCTGGATTGTCTTGTCTGGATGATCTTCTTGATGATCCTTGTCCCTCATTTTGATTTGGTATTTGGTTGTTGATGAGCTCATCTGATCATCCAATGCTCTAGTGTTGCTTGCAACGTTCTATTGGATATTTTCTTTTCCTGCTTTCGTCCATAGGTAGATTATATTTGCTTCTAAAACTTCCCTTAATTTGTTGTTTTCATAAAGTTCTCTTTTGAGAAACTCTTCAATTTTTCTGCCTTCTTCTAATTGTACTTTAGGTTTGATAATGACTTCATTTGATTCTTCATTCTTCTTCTTGAGGCTTCTGCCATGATCTTTTGCTATTTTCAATTCAGCTTCGAGACATTTCACATTTTCTTTTTCAACTTTAAAGATCCTTTAGAACTTTGACTATCTCATTTTGAAATTGAATTTCATCCATTTCTTCTTCTTCTTCTTCTTCTTCTTCTTCTTCTTCTTCTTCAGATGCTTCTTTCCTATTGTCCTTTGCCATGAAAAATACTCTTCCCATGTTTTCTTCATCAATGTTGTTTTCATCATCATTGTTGCTTTCTTCATCAGATGAGAAGTTGTCTTTTTTAGAGAAAAAAACTTTTCTTAAAGCTTTTCCTTTTACCTTGCTTATTGAATCTTCTTTAACTCTTCTTCCCTTGTCAGGGTACTTCATCTTCGTTACTCGAGTCCTTATAAGGACATCTAGTTGAAAGTGACCAATCTCACAACAATTGAAACAAACTAATGGAAGTTTACCTTTGAACTTACTTATTCCTCTTTTCATCTTTCTTGTAAAGTTTGCAATTTCTTCATCTGAAAATTCCTCTTCCTCGCAGCAACTAGAGCTAGGTCTTGATTCTTATTTGCCTTTTCCGGTCTTCTTGGATGCTCTGTATGATGCTTCTCAATTGGATGGACAGTCTTCCTCTTCAAACCTCATTTCATAAGTTGTAAGAATCCTATGTAGCTCATCCATGCTAAGGTTATTCAAATCAGATCTATCTTCTAAGACGAAAACTTTAGGATTAAATCTTGTTGGAAGAGATTTTAGGACCTTTTGTACAATAGTATTTTATCATCTGGTTCTCCTAGTCCTTCCAAGGCATTTATTACTTCATCCACTCGTTGAAAGAAAGTTGCAATGTTCTTGTCTTCTTTAATCTTCAGTGGTTCAAATTGAGCTCTGCTAATTTGAAGTTTTGCTTCTTTGACCTTTGAGTCTCCTTCATATATGTTTTAAAGATTGCCCCAAAGTTCCTTAGTTGTTTTACAGCCCAATACCTTAACATAGACAGATTGAGTGAGTCCACTCATAATGGCATTCTTGGCTTTGGCATCATATTCAGCAAGTTTCCTTCCCCTTTCATTTGTTGGAGGAGAGGCTTTTGCATCATATCCTTGTTCAACTGATTCTCAAATATCATATCTTTGTGCAAGGATGTATACCTGCATCCTTCCATTCCATAGCGCATAGTTTTGCCCATCAAACAGAGGAACTCCATTCTTGGTGTACTCCATGATCTCCCTTCAGTGGTTAGACTGATTTTACAAGGACCTTCTCTAATACCAATTGTTGGAAATACTAAGAGGGGGGTGAATCAGTGTTTCTTAACAATTAGCACTTTATTAATCCTTTTCAGAGCATTAGTTAATCTTCAGCAATATTATTATCATTCAACATCAGAGATCAAAAGCGGTAAACAACACCATAAAACAATGCACAAGATAAACACAGATATATTTAGGTGAAAAAACCCCTTAGGGTAAAAAACCATTGAACGCTTCTTAATATTTGTCTTTTTCCTTAAAAAGAATAATTACATCAAGTTTTCAGCACCAACTAAAGGAGGCTTCAACCCCCTAATATACAAGCTCCAACATGTAGGATGCTCCAACACCCTTTTTACCAACTGCAACTGGGAGGACGCTCCAACACCCTGTTTACCAACTGCAACTGGGAGGATGCTCCAACCTGACGAATGCTCCAACACCCTATATACCAGCTGCAATTGGATGGACGCTCCAACGCCCTGTGCTTTATCAGCTCCTACAGAAAGGACGCTCCAATGCCTTGCTACAAGCTACGACCTGCCCTAGCACCACCTTGTCGCCCTAAAGTGTTCTCAGGTTACAACCTGAAGGTGACTCCAATCACCTACCTTGCACCACCTTGCCACCCTGAAGAGTCGGCGGATTATGTGTCACAATTTTCAAACTGGATCCCCCTGTGCTCTGAATCAACATAAGAAAATTGTAAAGAAGATATTGTTACGCTGCTCGATAAGGATATCACTGACAAGTCATGGCAAACACACTGCTCAACACGGCTCTAGCTGACCACTGTAAAACATTGTTCACCAAACTGACATCTACTCAATAATAATGGCAAATCAAGCCACTTCACAAACTGCACATCAAATCCTGACTGGCAATATTGTTACATCCACTGATCACTGCATAATACACTGTCATTGTTGTTGCCACTGCACTGGACTGCTCATGAATGAATATGCATTCAACGGTTCATAGAGCAATCATCGAAATCACTGTGCCAAGCTGTTTATGTTGCTGCAAGTACCGGACACTGATGTCCAATGATGGCACAATCCTAGATGCCTCAGATCATACCTATGACCCTCTTGCAACTGTCTCAAACTTTTCCCAAGGAGGGCTACCAGCATATGTCTTATATCTTGCTCATATATTCAATGTCCTGGTACCATGTAAGGTCAATATTGTGTCATCTGCAATCATGTAAGGTCACTGTCCAAGGATGTTATCACAAACCCATTGTAATATAAAACATGTCACTGTTACATAAACATTGTCATACTACTATCAAGTCACTGTTAATATGCTTCAGGCAACAAGAGCAATGTTATTATCTTGTTGACAAGCCAAATATCACTGTACTCAACTCAATTCAAATTACTATACTGTCTAATTATTTGACAATTGTACCAGAGAGTTATTATCACTGTCATATCAATGAACAAAACGATGTCACTGTTATATGTATCATTGTTTGTAGTTATACACTCTAACCTCCATCGTTCAAGGTCAAATGCTTCGGAGTTTCACTGTATAAGAAATCTGGCCTATATATGAAAAGTGCTGTCACTGTTTGATATAGTAAGTGTTACTGTCAATCAATTTGAGCATCACATCATAGCATGGGTCACTTAACATCAAGAGTGACTTGTTGTAATGTTAATCGTTGTTCAAACAGCTAATTGTTAAGTCTTAAGGCACTCTGAACCAAATTACAACAAAATTCGAAATCAATGATTGGCTTAGTGCATTTGGTTCTTGAAGTTGTTCATTGATACACAACGAGATTGCGGTGAGAATCACTGTTATATATTGAAATGGGTACCTATGTCCTTCACTAAACTGTCTAGAGATTCATTGCTAGCAAAGTCTATGGAGATCCACCCTAAAAAGAGACCTTTACCTTCATAATTGCTTAACTAATGATGACATGTGCTATACTTGCCTGTAAGGTTTGCTGCTTTTCATATGTCAAAGTGCCTTGTTTGTCAACCATCAAAGACACAATAGTATGAGATCTCACTGTTGTATTTCTATGTAGACTGAATGATTGTCATATCTGAAGACTGTTGTCAAATTAATGCACAGTTACTAGGTCTTCTAGGATGGTTACTAGGTCTGTTATTGTGTCCTAATCTGGGACTGCAATGAACCCAACGAATCACCAATTCCCAATTAAAATTTCAAATAAAAACCCTTATCTAAAAGGCCGTTTTACTAAGATGCTTCTTTCATTAGCCTTGGAGTTTGTTTACCCACAAAATACTGCATTAGAATGATGCCCTGAGGGGCCTCAATGCATTTTGAATGGACGGATCCCATAAAATAATGTCCTTGAAGATGCCCTTCCTTTGCTGTGTTGGACAAAACTATGGCTTGCAAGGATTACAAAATCGAACCACCAAAAAAACAAAAGAAAAGATACAAGAGACAGATCCTGAACTTTCTCTAAAACTTACTTGAAGACTGAGGGTTGTAAGTAGTCTCTAGCTGGTTATAAAACCTTTGTTATCCCTATTCAATGCAACTTGCAATAGAGAACCTCCAAGAGACCACTCAAACGTGTGACAAATAAACTCACTAAAATTTCCTTTGTTGGTTTCCTCAGGGATCTGAGAAATTCAAAGGTTAGTCATAAGAATGTTTGTTCAGATTTTTGTGTCTTTTGTGAGTACATTATGTCTCCTTTTATAGTTGATCGCTTAGGATGGAAGGGGCTTCAAGGAAAAGTCGTTGGAGTGATGTTAGGAGGATACATAATTAGATTTAATTTAATTTAAATAAAATTAAAACTTTAATTGATAATTAATATATAATTTAACCAATTTTTAATGATGCTTCTTTTTAATCATTTTAGATTTTAATATATAATTAATTATTTTCTTTTCCTTTTAGTTTTAATTTTAATTTAATCTTCTTCATTTAATTTCTCTTTGACCTTTGACCATAGTGTAGGAACCATATGCCACCTTTTGTGGTTTTAGCCCAAAAACTGGGGTCATCAACTTCAAACTCAATTATCTCACAAACTAGGAGGAACTATGTAGTGTGCCACATACCACCGGAAACATCTCGACGATGAGAATCCAATGACATGGATATCTGGGACAAAATCAATAATTTTCTATGTCAGAAACACTCGACAAGTTTGGGGTATGTCCTCAGTGCAAGGAACCCAAACCCTAGGACTAGGGTTTTCAACCCATCCGACAATGGAGCTTCCAACCTGATGTAATCCAGACAAATATAAGAAGCCTTCATTAATTGTTTGACATCAATGACTGGTGTTTTAGTCAAATTCAAACCCCAGGGTTGACATCAATGACAACACCATCCAACAAGGCTTGGAGAATATATCAGCTACTTGTTCTTTAGTTGATATATACTCCAGCTTACTATTTGCTTAGCAACTTCCTCTCCGAGGAAATGAAACTTTATGGGAATGTGTTTAGTTTTATATTGTAGCACTAGATTCTTTGATATGATTATTGCAATTTGTATTATCACATTTGAAAGAAATTTGTTCATTGTATGTTACCTTCAAGGCCTATAGAGTTTGCTTCATCAAAAGTACTTGTATACTACAAGTTGATGCTGCTATGTATTCAGCTTCGTCAGTAGATAGTGAGATTTAGGTTTGCTTCTTGCTTAGCCAAGCAACCAATGATTCTCTAAGAAAAATGCACCACCACTTGTACATTTTCTATCATCTACGCAACTAGCCCAATCTGCATTTGCATAAGATGTAAGTGTAAAGTCTTTTCACTTTGGATACTACAATCCATAATCCATTGTGCATCTTAAATATCTTAAGATTCTCTTTGTTGCTAAGAGTTGGCTTTGGTTTGGAGCTAACTGATATCTTGCTACTAACCCAACTGCAAGCATTATGTTCAGTCCTGAAGCTATTAGATATAGCAGGTTGCCTATCTAGATCTATATAGCTTTTGATCAACTTCCAGTAATTCATCTTCCTTGCATAACTTGCATCCAGCAACCATGGCAATGATGGCAGGGGCGTTGAAATGTGTAACTAGTTTCGGTCTTCAAAATGTCTATTGTAATCATGATTTAATATATTTGATATTAAAGAAAAAAGAGATTTATTATTGTCATTCTTGATGCATGGGTTTCATGCTCAAGATAAATTTATTTATAGTTCAAGCACTCATTGGGTGCTTCTAGGTTTTTTATAGAGTTATGAAGTCAAAATAGTCATTATCATACATGTAAGACTCCTTTGGGAATGATGTATCTTGTAAAGAAAAATTTTGAGATGTCAAAAATGTCATAAAGACTCTCCAAGACCTTGTAAAACAAGTCGGCCTATAAGAAGGATCCAGTCAGCCTCATGGACAGCAATTCGACCTCCTAAGAAGCCTATACATAAGGGAACCTCGAGTTCATTTGGAAGAACAATTCAAATCAAACAAGAAAGCAAGTTCGATCTCCTCAAGAAAGAAGTTGGAAAGGGACGAAGATCAAGGAAAAGAAGAAAGAGAAGCAAGATCGAAGTTTTGGACCTCTCTCTCTCTCTCTCATGTTAGGGTTTCTAAAGTAGTTGCTAGATCGAAATTGTAGAAGTTGCTAGGAAAGTCGAAGTTACCGAAGAAAACGTTGGGGAAGTTGAAATTGCAGAAGAAGTTGTTGGGGAAGTCAAAGTTGTCGGGAAGTATAAGTTGTTGCTAGGTCAAAATTGTTGGAAGGTCAAAGTTGTTGGAAGTTGTTGGAATGTCGAAGTTGCTGGAAGTTGTTGGGGTGGAAGTTGTTGGGTCGAAATTGCTGGAAGTTGCTAGGAAAAAGTAGCTAGAAAAAAAATGTTCATCAAGAAGGAGAAGTGTGACTTGGTCTTGAAGGGGTCTTTGATAAGGGTCTGAGGTCTTGGAATTCGTCATTTGAACATTCTATAAGAAGAGAAGAATTTTTGTGGGTTTTCCTCTCAAGAAGAGAGGTTTTGGCCCTGGCTTGCAGCCTATATTTTGTGTCCTCTTGTCTCATTGATCTTCATTGTTTGGTAGCTGTTTGATGATAGAAAACACAATAATAATCAAAAGAAAGAAGAAGCTAATCAAGTTAAGTAAAAATACATCACAAGCAGTTATCAAAGTAAGATAAATCACCTAATCTAGTTGCCCCTAGATTTCTCAACAGAATCAGAGCTAAGGTGACTACAACAAAAAGAAGAGGCAGCTTGAAGATCACATCATTGAAGAAGGATACATAAGGGTCGAGCACAAGGAAATCATCCAAGGACTAAGAAGCAACAAGGAGGAGTACTCATCTCAAGGATCACATCATCACAAGGAGAAGAAGACCTCAAGGACCCTACCTCCATTCAAAGAAAAAATGACTACACTTTTGAAGCATTTTAAAGTCTCCATATTCTACATTTCTACATCCAAAGAAAGCAAGAAGAAGCATTGCCATCATCATCAAAGAAATCAAGGAAGCACCAATCCTTCTATGTACCTTGATGTTAGTGGCATTGGTTGTCAAACTCCTCTATCATGACCCTACTAAAAATGTACCCATCACTCAAACAAAATCTTGACTTGACATGCTCATAGTCTTTATTGTACTTGTAGCCTCATATATATAATAAAGGTTGATTTTGAGATTTTGATATATAATAAAGGTTGGTTTTGGATATTTCGATATTGTTATTTTTATTATGTCTCTGTTATCATTCATGAGTAAATGTCTTGTAACTTGTAATAGCTTATGCTTTGAATTTATCATGTATGTTTTACGATTTCACATAACATTTCTTAAATGTCCTAAATTCTAATATAAATTTATATATATATATATATATATATATATATATATATATATCGTGTTTCCCCGTTTCCAAAATTTGGGGAGATCGTGTTTTGTATCGCTTCCCGTTTCGGAAACTCGTTTTCGTTTCCCCATTTCTTGCAACTTAGCTCTATAGGACTCAAAGGAGTCACACACCAACCCGAAGTTGGTTTCACTGACTCGAAGTCAGTTGGAGATCTAAAACCTCTCTTGGACTCGAGAGAGTCATATACTAACCCGAAGTTAGTTTCACTAACCAGAAGTCAGTTGGAGATCTGAAACCTCTCTTGGACTCGAGAGAGTCATATACTAACCCGAAGTTAGTTTCACTGACCCAAAGTTAGTTGGAGGTCCGAAACCTCTCTTGGACTCGAGAGAATATACTAACCCGAAGTTAGTTTCACTAACCCGAAGTCAGTTGGAAGTCCGAAACCTCTCTTGGACTCGAGAGAGTCATATACTAACCCGAAGTTAGTTTCACTGACCCAAAGTCAGTTGGAGGTCTGAAACCTCGCTAAACTTGATCCCAGATCAAGTGGTTGGACACGTGCCATCCTAAACATGGAGAGTACAGCAATCTTCGATGCGTCCATCGATCTTGCTATGGTCTCTATTCACATTTCCCACCTCATTAGCCAAATGAGAGGTACTTCCCATGAGTCTGAAACTCCATGGCTAGGATGCATGCGGGGCACAGATCAAAGAGAGGTAAACCAACTCAATATCATCACGGTTGAGTGGAAACATATCAACAAGGTTTGGAAAGCCTGGCCCTGTGGTTGCTCATAGCTCCAAAAAAAACTATCCCCAAAGACCCCCTGGAGCTCCCAGAGCTCATCGTCCAACAGGACCCTCCAAATAGGGTCGTTCCACGATTCCAAGATTCTCACGGAAGGCTAGGAACATGACCTTCCCCAAGGGCTTTGTGAGAATATTTGCGACCTGCTCATCAGTTCCTATATGATCGAGCCTTACGGCGCCCTGCTGTACCATATCCCAGATAAAATGGTACCAGACATCAACATGCTTGGATTGATCGTGGAACACGGGATTCTCTGACAAACGAATCCCCCTCTGGTTATCACAAAGGATAACGGTGGCATCTAGCACATGCTTGAACAGCTCACTGAAGAACTTTCGCAACCAAGTGGCTTCACAACGGGCCATACATGCTGCAATGTATTCAGCGTCAGCAGTGCTCAAAGCTACCAACTTCTGCTTCCTACTCGAAGCAGACCCAAGTGTGAAGCAGCATCCAGATTTGCTCTTGCGATCCACCACACTGCTAGCCCAATCGGCATCAGTATATTCACAAAGTCTCAAACTCCCGGCAGTGTATCTCAGCCCATGGTCTATCATGCCCCAGAGATATCTCAAGAGTTTCTTGGCACCAACCTAGTGAATGTTATGAGGATCAACCATGTGTTGACTCGAATTGTTCACTGCACAACATACGTCTGGATGGATGTTCCCTAAGAACATCGGGGCCCCTACGAGTTAACAATACTCAGTAGGATTTGCTAGCACAGGCCCAGCAACACTACCACTCAACTTCTTAAAGTTGAGCTCCATCGATGTCAACACGGACTTACAGTCCACCATTCCAAAAATTTTCCAGCAGCTTCACAATATATTTTCCTTGAGAAAGAAAAAATCTCTCCAGGTCTCTACCAGACCTCCAAGACTAGGTAGTAATGCTTCAGTCCTAGGTCCTTCATCTCGAACTCAGAAGCGAGCTCCCTCTTACACTAATGAATGAGAGGTTCAACGTCTGTCAGGAAGAGATCGTCCACATAGAGAACTAGAATGAGAGGCTTTTCTCTATCAACCTTGAAGTAAAGGTTTGAATCAGCATTACTACGAGTGAAGCTCAGCTTCATCAAGTAGCTATCTATCCTCTTGTACCAAACCCTAGGGATAGCTTCAACCCATAGGGGGGCTTTCTTCAACCTACAAACATAGGTGTCTTGATCCTGGACTTCGAACCCCAGAGGTTGCTCTACATACACCTCTTCCTTTATTGCACTAGGCGGCTTTCTGAAAACCAAGGCTAGTTCTTGGTGATTATATTGATGACTGGAGCGTCAATAGGAGCCTCATTGCTCCATCCAGCAGCACATAGATAAATATTGTTCTTCGAGATCATAGAAGCATTCCAGCAGTCCTCAACTTTTTGCATATCTTAACGAAGAAGATACTGATCTTACTCCCTCTTACCCAAGGAGATCACAAGCCTAAACTAGTCTTCCCAGGGAGCTTAGTGCTTATCAAACAACATACTTATCATGAGATCTGTTTACTCAAACATGCCTTAAAACAGAAATGTCCTTTCATGTATTATATGATGGGTTCTCAGTATCATCATCTGTAATATACAATGACGGTTCACACAAATGGCTTGCTGAAGAATTTCTTCAATAGAGTGGCTTCATAGTAAGCCATGCTTGTTGTTTCATATATACTATTTCATTGGTACTTCCAGAGTAACAAACTTCAGTGTTTGATTTATTCTTAGAGGAACTTTCCAACCAACAATGATCTTTAGATCATGCATGATCTTAATGAGCAGCTATCCAATATATAATGCTTATCCTTAAATTGACTTAAGGTCTTAGTATCAAGGCATAGGTGTTGACTATGATTGGTTCAACAACTTCTTGATCTTAGGAACAGATCGAGGTTATTCATCAACCCATTCTAGTATAGGTAAATGAGAGGACCCTTTTTTTGATGGATTAATATCTGAACTTAAAACATTATAGTTCCCTCTGAAGCCTTGCATTGGGTAATCACCATGAGCTGCCTAGATTAGAGATGGGACTCCTCTATGAGGTATTTGTGATATCAAACTTTTAAGAAACATTAATTCAAAGAAGAGAATTCAGAAATCCTTCAAGATAGTTGTATCACATTACCATATACATGAAGGTCCTTGCTTCACCAAGATGTCACGGATTTGTGTTGCATATTCATCAAGGCACTTCTGCTGACAAGGGTTGTTACACATAGTTGTATCACAGAGCTATGTATTTCTACTCCAAGCTTTTCTTGAAAGCTTCAAGTGCTGCAATTTCTTTTGCTGGCTAAACCCTGTAGCTTCTTCATTCAAAAGATATCTAAAATAAATTTGATCCGTCTTATTCACAACTTCAATTGTGAACAAGACTATCAACATATCATCATAGTTGATATATATAGAAATGAAGGAGCCAAGAATGTTTGCTTGACTAATAACTTCAGATCTTCATACTTAATTTGAGCTATCTTTCTGTTGCCTTGAATTTCCTCTTAGGATCAATAATTTTCAATCTTTACCAAATAGTTATGTGGATCATTGTAAGAGCGTAACCATGGATCATATTTTTCTGGGCTTCTTCCTTTCTTCTTTGATTTTCGATGGCACCAAAACATGCTCACTATAGCATTATGGTATATCTATGAACAGAGGCATGTACATCATACTTAGCACCGAGCTTATTGTAACAGCAGTTTGATAGAGCTTTACCTTATCATCACAGCACGGAGTCCACTGTGATATGTCCATATGACAGAAAAGTAAATATGTAGAGGAGATCCAGAAGAATACAATTTGAATTGCAGGAATGTCGAGAGGGTTTAATGGAAGATTCACATCTTCATCTCTGTCATTACTCATCCAAGACTTCATATATTACATCGAATTATGCCAGGATTAATCCGCACCTTCATCTTTGATGAACTGCTCTCAAAACATCTGTGGCCTTGACTTGGAGAAGAGCTGACACCTTTGATTGTTGTCCTGGGCATATACAGCCTCTAAATAGCTCCACGCTGCCCTCCAAAGAAGAGGTAAGGACGGTGGCCCACCTGCAGCATCATATGCTGCCATTTCTAGCACCCACAACACTTCCACGCAAGCTGCATATGAATCTGATCCAATCCTGGTCACACCTAGATCCAATACACATCACAACATCACTGCTGTTACCAAGCTGCACTGTTGTACAGTTGCACCACTGGTTAGGGCACACCACGCTGCATTTAACCTTCTCACAACTCAGCAACAAGCCTCCAATCTAACTACGGTCCACCTTAGGGAGACTCCTCCTGCCTTATAGGGATGTTGTCCAGCCTGAACGCAGCTCCTATAGGCTATACTTGTTGGTTGTGGCCTGCAGCCTAGCCCAACAATGGACTGCGGTTGCTGTCTCCCCCACACAATCCACAATTTTGTCGTTAAACAACAGCGTCCTTCTCCTCCTTATTGCGGTCTTCCAGCCCTGCAATCCAAACCCAAGAACAACCCTTAACACTTGCCAAAACAACTTTCAAAATGCCACACTGTCACTTATAGCACTGCGGCTTAATCACAGAAGATCCCACGCTATTTTCTAGGCTCCTCCACGCTGTCTTATGCTCCTTTGTTGCGGCTTCTTCTCCACGAAATTTTAGAGGTATTCCTTGAGTATATTGTTCACTGTTTGAGGTAGGTTTCACTGCTATTGACCAAGGCCTGGTTAGGGCAAGAAACCATTCCTAATTCAATCCCTGTTTACAACACTTAAGCTAGGTTCCTTCCATACGCTGAAGTTTTCAGTCAATATACAGTCAACAATACAAGCCTTCTTCCAGCAGCTCAGTCACCTGAAAACAATCCTTATCTCGCTGCCCTAGATTCTCAACTAGATGGGCTTTGTCTTCTCCTAGCTCTAATACCATGTTAAATTCTGAAGATGTTCTATGCTAGATGCAAATATACTTTAAACTTCTAGGGCTTAATGAAAGTAAGATGCAAATAGAACATACCAATAGATCGATGGAAGACAAGCCAAAAACAGAGATAAAGAATGGTGAAGTTACAGCGGTCAGCAGGATGCTTCAACCAGCAAAGTCTCCATAAGGTCAGCGAACCCAATGTGTCACACAACCCCAAGACGTCTCATCAAGAATACTCCAAAAAGACGTTGCACCAAGAAGCCCTAAACGCAGAACCAAGAACGCTGCTCCATTGCAATCCAAGAGAGAAGAAAATGCCTCCACAAAATGTTTGTGTAAAATGAACTCCAAGTCTCTCCAATATATAGGCATCTTTGGGGGTGTGTGACACATCTTTAATGCATGTGGGATAAATCAGGCCGACCTTGCACATGTGGAATAAATTCAAAATACATGTTCTACTCATCCGATCAAGATGATCTTTAGATCGATCTTGCACCTCTCCAAAAGAGGAATCCAATAAAAATATCGGCATCGTCATCTGAGCATCACAACATGGAGTTTGGACCTAGTTGCCCAAAATTAACAAAGTGTCTCACAAATGGTCTACATTCCACCTTATGTGGGATCTACAAGTTGAAAGGATAATGGTATGATGACAAAGATGTGCAACACGACAAGTAATTTCATCCTCAAGCAAGGAAAGAAAGTTGCCCGAAGGAAGTCTAGATGGCCACATGAAGGAAGAGGGATGTATATATTTGATAAATAAAGTCATGTCATCATATGGTTGCAAATAGAATGGGTAGAATGCTTTATCTCATGAGCATGATAAAAGAAGAAGAAACTCTTCCTTTAGAAAGATACATGAAGGCATGTAAACAATATGTCTTTAACTCTTCTACATATTGACGTAATATGACCTCATGGAGAATATGAGGTGGTTGGCATTCATGGTTTCTATGATGAAGGAACTATGTATAGACAATCCTGTGAAGCAATATGTGAAGAGAAGATGAAAAAAAGTTCGTGAAAGATGTATCTATAGCCACGTAAGATAAGTGATCGACATTTGATAACAAAAAGATTAGCTATGACATCTCCATGAAGAAGGTGTGAAGACCTTGATATGTATGATGGAAAAGGGAAATCTTGGTAATGAATGCCTTGGAGATGGATTCATACATGTGCAAGATGTTGATGTTACAAGAAGCGGATGTCATGATGAAACGCCATCATAAAAAGGTAACTTTGATATGATGTTCATTTTGATTTTTGAAAACATATGGTTGGGTTGTTACAGGGCTACCGAAAGAGGGTTGTAGAATGTCACCTACAACCTATACTCATTAGATTGGATGGAAGAGGTAGTAGAATAAAGGAAAGCCATAAGTGGACTAGAAGATCACTTTACGATGAAGCGAAGGATGACATGACTATTGGTTCAACCCTATGGTTTGTTGAAGGGAAGTGATGGAAAAGATGGTCGATGCCCTACAAAGAAGTTCCAGTAGAAGAAGGCTCCATGATTAAGAAGATGAAGCTCATGACATGTTGCAGAAAGAGAAGCCCTACAAGCAGCTGATAGTACCATGATCTCCACCAAAGATCAAACAGTTGTTGTTGGAAGCAAGTCCCTAGTTGAGAGGGAGCTTGAGCAAGTCCCTTGTTAAAAGGGAGCTTGGGAATATTTCTTTTATAGGAATGTGTAGATCCTCCCCAGTTGAGAGGGAGAGATAGACACATCATTTTGTCTTCGTGTTATGAAAAAAGAATGGAGGATTGGGTAAGCATCTAAGATTGATTCTGGTATTCTTTGAGGATGTGGTAGGGAATCCAATAGGCAAGAGTAGTTGAAGAGGAAATTCCCCGAGGATGTGTTATTCCAAGATAGGAATGGTCCTAAAAGGACATACCTTGTGAAAATATGGATGGGGTATGTGCCTTGAGAAACAATGATGAAAGGTGTTTATTAGTCATTGTCTCGCCAGCATTGTGCTCTGATCTTGTGGAGAGATAGAGTTGTTATTCAAAGCCATGTAATGTGACAATGTTGGTTGGTATGATGAGATGCACTGATAGCTGATATGATAGCTTATGAGATGGCTTACCAATCCGACTCTTCTTATGAGAATTCTTCAGTATGAAAATGTCCAAGTACTGTGTATGGAATATGAATACCTCCCTAGTTAAGAGGGAGTGTTGAAATGTGTAACTAGGTTCGGTCTTCATAATGTCTATTGCAATCATGATTTTATATATTTGATTTTAAAGAGAAAAGAAATTTATTATTATTGTCATTCTTGATGCATGGGTTTCATGCTCAAGATAAATTTATTTATAGGTCAAGCACCCATTGTGTGCTTCTAGGTTTGTCATATAGTTATGAAGTCAAAAGAGTCATTATCATACATGTAAGACCCCTTTGGGAATGTTGTATCTTGTAAAGAATTTTTTGTAAACTCAAAAATGTCATAAAGACCCTCCAAGACCTAGTCAAACAAGTCGGCCTCGTGGACAGCAATTCAACCTCCTATGAAGCCTATATATAAGGGAACCTTGACTTCATTTGGAAGAACAATTCAGATCAAGCAAGAAAGCAAGTACGATCTCGTCAAGAAAGAAGCTGGAAAGAGACAAAGATCAAGGAAAAGAAGAAAGAGAAGCAAGATCGAAGGTTTGGACCTCTCTCTCTCTCT
This sequence comes from Pinus albicaulis, assembly GCA_034641835.2. Lineage (NCBI taxonomy): Eukaryota > Viridiplantae > Streptophyta > Pinopsida > Pinales > Pinaceae > Pinus > Pinus albicaulis. The sequence goes on along the minus strand of CM076573.1, from coordinate 736,976,655 downwards.
CTCTCTCATGTTAGGGTTTCTCTAAAGTAGCTGCAAGACCGAAATTGCAGAAATTGTAGAATTTGTTGGGAAAGTCGAAGTTACAGAAGAAACTATTGGGGAAGTCGAAATTGCAGAAGAAGTTGTTGGGGAAGTCGAAGTTGCTAGGAAGTCAAAGTTATTGTTAGGTCAAAATTGTTGGACGGTCGAAGTTGTTAAAAGTTGTTGGAAGTTGTTGGGGGTCAAAGTTGTTGGAAGTTGATGGGTCGAAGTTGTTGGAAGTTGTTGGGTCGAAATTGTTGGAGGTTGCTAGGTCAAAGTAGCTGGAAAGAAAAATTTCATCAAGGAGAAGTGTGACTTGGCCTTGGAGGGGTTTTTTACAAGGGTCTTAGGTCTTGCAATTCGTCATTTGAACATTCTATAAGAAGAAAAGAATTCTTGTGGGTTTTCCTCTCAAGAGGAGAGGTTTTGTCCCTGGCTTGCAGCCTGTATTTTGTGTCCTCTTGTCTCATTGATCTTCATTGTTTGGTAGTTGTTTGATGATAGCAAACACAATATTAATCAAAAGAAAGAAGAATCTAATCAAGTTAAGTAAAAATACAGCACAAACAATTATCAAAGTAAGAGAAATCACCTAATCTAGTTGCCCTTAGATTTCTTGTAATATCCCAAAATGGGAATACACGGCAAACCCTGTTGGAATAACGCTCTCTTCACAAATTGGTGTACTGAAATGAGTTTGCAGCTCCTGGATCCCTTAAGATCAGTGGATCTAATGTCTAAATCCAAAAGGAGAGCAAAAACAAATCAAACTAGGTGAGGTAAACAGACCTCCCACCACCTAGTATGGCTGAAAAACACCCAAAGGATGGGGTTGGAGTCATGCACAACAATTCTGCTTCAGAAATAACGCAGTTCCACTGAGTTAAAGTAGAAGAACAATATGGAGGCTGAATATTTACATGTACATCAGTAAAACAGATCTATAATGTGGCCCATACAGTGTACAAGAGAAAAATAGAAGATTTACAAGAAGAAACCCTCAAGATTGAGGTGCTGCAACAACAAATTGAGACTGCAAAGCTTGACAGCGTTATTTTATGCGCTGAAGCAGCTGTATATTACATTTCAGATCTAGAACAGATCTGTGTACCAAAAGATAGATCTATATCAGATTTGTACACTAGATGAGTTCCTCTACAGATTCCCCTTGGGGTTTTGATCAAAACATGAATGTACAGAAGTAGATCTGAGATCTAGAATTACAGATCTGCAGCAATATTCAGGAATTTTGCAGTAAATAGAAACATAAGAAAATCAGATCTGAAACAAACATGGATTAGATGGCCAATCCATGGATCACCACAGTGAAAGGGAGAATCCTATCACCGGAGATCTCTCCTCCAAAAAGCAGTCAAAACACCCTGCAACTGAATACTTGCAAATAACGTAGTTATGGAAGGAAAACTGCGCTGTAGGCTCTAGCCCGGGTTTGGCCTAATGCCAAGATCTAAAATGGTAGCTCAAAGGATCCAGAATTCTCTTGCCAATGGAATAGACAGCTTCCCCACTGGAAAGAGCCTCTAGATTTGCCTAGATCTGAGTAGATCTAGCCTCCACTTGCTGCAGCTTACAAAAACAACCAAACCCTCAACAGGATCTGAATTGTGGTTGGAAGATGAAGCTTGGCCAATTGCCTGATAGTGGACAAGATGTAACAAGACTCATCCAAGAGTTGCTCTAGAAAGGAGGTGGGATTCCCAATCGGGAACACCCTAGTGCTGAACAGCACTATTCTCAGCTAAACAGCCAGAGAATGAGGGATGTCTAAACAGACAATACCTTCAGAAATATCAAATCATCAACCCCCTCCTTAGTGTCCTCCTCTTTCTTTTATAATGTGGAAATCTTGTCAAACCCCAAACCATCTTGATGAATTAGCTTCATTAACATGAGTGGCCTCCAATATGGACTGCACTGTGCCTTTAGGAGATACAATGCACCTGGACAGCGCTGTTGATTTGGTCCTGTTGACCCAGTCAAATGATCCAGCCTCTTTCCTCTTAAGTGTGTTTATGAAAATAGCTCAGATTTAACCTTGTTCACATTGAGCATTGATTTATTTTGTTGTTTAGGAGTTTTATTGATCCTCCTTCACAATTTTATTCATGAGCTAGAAAAGTTAAAGCAAAATTGCATATTCCCATTAGCTTGGCTAATTGGGAATATTACAGTCCTCCCCTCCAAAATGTTGCTTGTCCTCAAGCAACTGATAGGGTGAGTGCTGCAACACTTCTCCTTCCCCATTGGTGACACCATCAAGGATCCAGCTTTCTGCATAAGCTTAGTGTTCACCAATCCATCCTTTCATGAGTTGTCCCTTCAAAGTCATTATGAGATGTACATGATCCATCCCACAAAGAGTCAAGAATTTTGCTGAAACAAACATGGCCGCACCCCTACTCTCCTTGAAATATGTAGCAAAGTATACAAAGAGAGCCTCCATCCCATGTGGTACACACATGCCTCCTATTCTTCCCCCATACAAATTCAAAAATAGGACAAGTACATCATCCATGTATGGAAGCACAATTACAATCACATAAACAGAAATTTGAACAAGAGGAGGTGGGTCATAGTCCCACATATGGTACCAACGCAGGGCATCTCCTGCCTGCATCAGATCAAGATGTGGTAAGTGGTCTTCCCGCCACTTACTTGTTGCCCATGTTACCTCACTATGGCTGAAAGTGTGAGATAAGTTTGGTGCCTTAGGAAAGCACCCATCATGATAGAGAATCCCCCTTTGTTCATCAAGGGAGTGGCCAAATTTAAAAATTTGAGTGGCCCACTATTTGCCATGAGATTTACATGATGTATCACTCCTCCTTGGAGCCATGGCCTGCATAAACATGGTGAAAGAATATGTATAATCAGAAAATAAAACTTGACTTACATAATCATATTCCTCACCATCAATACCTCTCATACTCATGGAGTTGTGCATGGATCTTTCTCCTCTCTCAACAAAAGGAAGAGATGGCTGGAATAACCCCTTCATGGAGTCATGTTGCTGCCCCAACTCCACATACTTCATGCATTCTTGAAAATGCTAATATAGTTCTCTCAAACCTTCCCAATCAAAGCTTCCCATGATGATGTTGTAAATCCTCATGGAGTACATATGGCTGAAACGGAACTCTTTGTAAGCTCTTTGTAGTAGCTTCTGCTTGAGCTTGGAGGCTCTAGACAAGAAGACTCTACCATGATGATAGATGACCTCTTCTTGGACTAAATAGCCCTCTTCATGTAGTTGTTCATCAAGTATCATACAAGTGTGTAGATCCTTGGAATAATCCACTAAAAGTTGGGATCTCCAATACGGATCTAGACTGCTCAACAGTGACAGCATAGATGATGCATCAACAGAAGTATCTGTCATGTTGCTGATCTCTTCCTTGACATCTCCTATGCCAAAGGTGTGTGTTGGAAGTCTGATCCTTCCATTTTCCTCCTCCCACGACGCAGAACCAAATATGAGAGTGGGTGGTGATGACAAGGGAACAAGATCTCCCTTCTTCTTGAGCTCACCCAAGCCTCCCAGTGTTGTTGCTTTGTCTCCTAATGCCCCAATCCTTCTTGGATTCATGAGTGGAGCACCAAGATGTGATACACCTTCTACCAACTCTGAATCAGGTGGTCTCCCAGGTGGTTTTCCACAAGACAGTGATGCCTCAGGGTTCATCCTCACATGCTTGTCAAGTGGGATCAGAATCTCCTTACTTCCACTGTGTAAGTTCACCTCTGATCTATGTGTGGAAGTCCCATGATAATGTGATGTCACTCTTAAAGATGCGAGAGTGCTCTTGATTGGAACATTTGCTCCCTTCCCTTCTTCATGCACTAGTGGACCATCTCTTGCTATGACAGCGTTGTGACCCTTCCTTTGTTATGTCCTACTGTCTACTAGCATAGACACTTGTTGCTCATCCTCTTCTTGTATAGGATCCTTGGGGCCTTCTTGCAAAGATACAAGAGCCCTCTTAGTGGAAGCAATGACTTCATCTCCATCTTTCACTAGAAATAGATCTCCTCTTGCTATCACAGTGCTGGAGGAACCTTTCAGTTCTTCTTCTTTCTTCTCCTCATCAATAGAGTATGCCTCATCAATAAGAGATCCTTTTTTCTTGATCTCTCCTTGAAAAAGGAACACTCATGCCTTCTTCTTGAGAAGAAGGCTCTTGCTGAAGTGGGTCCTTTGCCCTTGGCAAATCATGTAACAGATCTTCAACCCCTTCAACACTATTCTAAAATGGAGTTATCTTCATGGATCTCCCCATCTCATGCAAATGTTCTGATCTCTTGGGCTTAGTTTGCTCACCCAAAGAAATTTCAAATGGCATAGAATCAAATCTTTTCACTAACCTCCTAGTGAACTTTGCATGAGTAGAGATGTTTACATTTTTCAATGAAGAAGACTCAAACAACCACCAGGCATATGCTTTACCTTGGAAGTGCAGCGTTGCTACCTTCATGGCTTCTTCTTCTGAGACTTGATGCAGCTGTAAATATGTGTCAAGCTGCCCTACCCAAGATTGGGCTGAGCTCTTAGGTGATCCATCAAACATAGGTAGAGTAAATCTACCGAAAGTGGGCTGCATGCACCCTCTTCTCCTACTATAGTTGTAGGATCTCCTTTCTTCCTTAAGCTGAAAGAACTTTGGAAAATTGAGATGCTCTCTGAATCTCTTTGACTGAGATTCATACTCTTGGAGATATTCACCAAGAGTTTCCTCCTTTGGTGTTCCTTCTCCTCCTTCTTCCTTTGACAAGAAAGTAGGCATGTTACAGCGTTGTAGATCAGGTTGTGTGGCGGAATGCTCACACACATAATAAGAAGTACTGGGGCTCCCTTGATATGAGAATATCCTTGAGGGATCTGCATGTCTTTCCCTTCTCATTCCCCGGATTTCTTCCTTCAGCTCATGCATAGCTTGAGAAAGAGTGTTAGAAAATTCTTCTCTTCTAATCCTTCCAGATAAAGGGGTTTCACCCTTCTTTTCTTTGTTCTCTGTGTAATATTTCTTCTGTCTTCTTATTTGGTACCTCTCCTCTCTGGAAGTGAGAGGTTCTTCTTCTTTTGGAGACATATTGGCTCTGCAAGAAAAGCACAGGCTATGCCAAGAAAGATGCTCTGATACCACTGTAATATCCCAAAATGGGAATACACAGCAAAGCCTGCTGGAATAACGCTCTCTTCACAAATTGGTGTACTGAAATGAGTTTGCAGCTCCTGGATCCCTTAGATCAATGGATCTAATGTCTAAATCCAAAAGGAGAGCAAAAACAAATCAAACTAGGTGAGATAAACAGACCTCCCACCACCTAGTATGGCAGAAAAACACCCAAAGGATGGGGCTGCAGTCATGCACAACAATTCTGCTTCAGAAATAACGCAGTTCCACTGAGTTAAAGTAGAAGAACAATATGGAGGCTGAACATTTAAATGTACATCAGTAAAACAGATCTATAATGTGGCCCATACAGTGTACAAGAGAAAAATAGAAGATTTACAAGAAGAAACCCTCAAGATTGAGGTGTTGCAACAATAAATTGAGACTGCAAAGCTTGACAGTGTTATTTTATGGGTTGAAGCGGCTGTATATTACATTTCAGATCTAGAACATATCTGTGTACAAAAAGATAGATCTATATCAGATTTGTACACTAGATGAGTTCCTCTATAGATTCCCCTTGGGGTTTTGATCAAAACATGAATGTACAAGAGTAGATCTGAGATCTAGAATTACAAATCTGCAGCAATATTCAGGAATTTTGCAGTAAATAGAAACATAAGAAAATCAGATCTGAAACAAAAATGGATTGGATGGCCAATCCATGGATCACCACAGTGAAAGGGAGAATCCTATCAACGGAGATCTCTCCTCCAAAAAGTAGTCAAAACACCCTGCAACTGAATACTTGCAAATAACACAGTTATGGAAGGAAAATTGCGCTGTAGGCTCTAGCACGGGTTTGGCCTGATGCCAAGATCTGAAATGGTAGGTCAAAGGATCTAAAATTCTCTTGCCAATGGAATAGACAGTTTCCCCACTGGAAAGAGCCTCTAGATTTGCCTAGATCTGAGTAGACCTAGCCTCCACTTGTTGCAGCTTACAAAAACAACCAAACCCTCAACAGGATCTAAATTGTGGTTGGAAGATGAAGCTTGGCCAATTGCCTGAGAGTGGACAAGATGTAACAAGACTCCTCCAAGAGCTGCTCTAGGAAGGAGGTGGGATTCCCAACCGGGAACACCCTAGTGCTGAACAGCACTATTCTCAGCTAAACAGCAAGAGAATGAGGGATGTCTAGACAGACAATAACTTCAGAAATATCAAATCATCAACCCCCTCCTTGGTGTCCACCTCTTTCTTTTATAATGTGGAAATCTTGTCAAACCCCAAACCATCTTGATGAATTAGCTTCATTCACATGCGTGGCCTCCAATATGGACTCCGCTATGCCTCTAGGAGATACAATGCACCTGGACAGCGCTGTTGATTTGGTCCTGTTCACCCAGTCAAATGATCCAGCCTCTTTCCCACTTAAGTGTGTTTATGAAAACAACTCAGATTTAACCTTGTTCACATTGAGCATTGATTTATTTTGTTGTTTAGGAGTTTTATTGATCCTCCTTCACAATTTTATTCATGAGCCAGAAAAGTTAAAGCAAAATTGCATATTCCCATTAGCTTGGCTAATTGGGAATATTACATTTCTCAACAAGGGGAACAATCATCCATTTTGAACTTTTTCAACATTTCTTTTAAATATTTCTCTTCAGAGATGAACATGCCTTTTGAATTTTGTATGATTTGTAGACCAAGGAAGAAATAAAGCTCTCCAATCATTGACATTTCAAACTCTGACTTCATTTCATTAGCAAGCCATTGAACTAGGGAGTTTTTGTTCTTCCAAATATTATATCATCAACATATACGACTACAATCAAAAGTTTTTCATCATCTGATTTGATGTACAAGTTACTGACAACTTCCAGTTGTTGGAGAATTGATTAGGGCAACGTTTAATTTGATTTCTCCTTAATTGACAATTATTTTTGATATTATGTTCTTTTTCTTGATTATGCTTATGTTCTTATCATCAAATAAATGCCAAAATAATGAAGATTGCAACCATAGAGATGAACACAAGATATAGGCTCCAAGCCAAGGCAAAATCCCTCCAAGGGGAAAACCCAAAAAGAACTTCTCTTGTTATAGAATCAATTCAAAGGAAACTTCCAAGACCAAAAACAAAGACCCATGACTACACCAAGAACCAAGCCAGCCATCCAAAAACTTCTTTTATAATGCATGATAGGATCCCAAATGACAACAAGGCTCTTCTAGCCTTTAGATCTCACAAGTCGAGTCTACAACACCTTCCTACAATTCCAGACTTCTTGCACGCCCAAAAACCCTAGGCCTCTCATAGTGTGAGATGTCCCTAGAAGAATTTCAAAGATCCAAACTTTCTAAGGCTCATCTTCTTCTTCACTAGACTTCTTCTTGCCTTCCAAGGCATTCGCATCCTTCTTTCAACTTCAGATCAAATCCAAGAGATGTATGCTTGATATGTATAGAAATAGGTTGAAATTCCTCCTTTTTATAGCCTTTCCTAAGGCTTGAATAGCCTTCGCAAGGCCGACACAAGCTAGGTTGGCCAACTTGGTCTTGGGAGTCTTCCAGACTCTTCTACATATAAATATAAATTTTCTTTTCTTGATACAATAACCCAAAAGGATCTTTTACAATGTAACAATGACTCTTTGACTCGTGTAAACCCTATGAGCATTAAATGAATGCTTGACCTAGTGACAAATAACTTAAGCATGAAACACATGCTTTACACGTAATTTTTATTTTGTTCTTTACATCATTTTCTTTCTTGTTTTGATAGATACATAAGAATCACATCATGACATGAGTCAAATGACAATTATGAAGTTCGAAACTAGTTACATTTTCCAACACTCCCTCTTAACTAGGGAGGTATTCATAATTGTCCAACCCATACAAGGACAGTACTTACTTTGAAAAGTTCTCATAAGAAGAGTCAGATTGATCAGCCATCCTTAAGCATCAGCATCATATTATCATAACCAGCATTGTCAACAAAGCAAGGCCTTGATTAACAAGCTCTATCTCTCCATAAGATCAGAGCACAATGTTAGGAGGCTTTACATGGATACCACACTACCTCACAAGGCACATACCCCATTTGGATTTTCACAAGGTATGTCCTTCTAGGACTATTGTTGTCTTGGATTCCCAATCCTCAAAGAATATGTGTCCTCTTCGACCACTCTTGTCTTGGATACCCTGTCCAATCCTCAAAGAGTGTCAGTCCACGAGACGACTTCCCTATCTTAGATTCCCAGTCCTCAAGGAGTACTAGTCTCAAACGCTTACCTAATCCTCTAACATCCTCTCTTTAAGGCCTTCACTTAGATTTGCGACTGTTAGTCCTAGTCAAGTGGTTGACACATGAAGAGGAGAATGCACATGTGATGTCCATGCCTCTCAACCAGAGAGGATATCCCTACTCCTTCTTGACTAAGGTATAGATCCTTGCTCCTATTCAAGGAGACTCCTTTGCCTCCTCTCAAATCCAGAGAAGATTCCATACATCTTTTCTAATTAGGAATTCAAGACCACAAGCCTTGTAGCTTTTCTTCATAAGAGTATCAGCTACCAGTTCTTCATAGTTGCATGGCTCCCTCTTTCCTCTGCATCTCATTGTATTGAGCATGTTTCCTTCCTGGGTGTCATAGAGCCATCCTCTTCCTTCAATCTTGTGACAGGGTTTAGGCCATCACTTTCATCTTGTCATCATTAATGAAGGTGTTATCCTCCTGTATTCTACAGTATTCACTAGGTGACTATAGATTTTCTACAATCTGTTGAAGATAGCATTCCTTGACTATCAGCTATCTTCAAAAATCTCACTACCTTCATTATCTTCATGAAGCCTTTTTCACTATATCTCATTATGCCTTCTCAAAATTACCCTGCTGCTTTTAAAAAACTCATTTTGGGCTTTAAAATCCTCTCATTTTCATCCTTATTTCCTACCTCAAACCTCATTTCCTCATTTTCTCCACTAAAAACCTCATCAACCCCCTCACATTTATCACTTTCCTTTACTTCCACTAAAACAATGAAAAAACTCATTTTTTCATTGTTTTAAGTTTAAAAGATAAACCTTTCGGGACCCCTTATATATATATATTAAAACCCTGTTTTAATATTTTAAAAAACCCGACTCTTTGTAACCCGCCCCTTTATAAAAGTTAAAGTCCTCTACTTTAACGTTTTTAACCCCCGCACTTGATTAAAACCCTCCATACAACCCCGTCCCTTTCCTTTAATAAAACAGCATTTTCACTTGTTTTATTAACCCCTAGGCCCCACTCTACACCGAACTCCGCGCTCCATTTAAACCCCGCCACTTGTCCGCTCGAGCCCCACTCCCTTTGACTTGCCCGTCGCTCCCAAAACTCCCAACCGCCATTGATCTCATCCCCCAAGATCCAACAGTCGACAGCGCTTATCGCACATTTATTTGCGCAGGCGTTAAACAAACCCCAACCCTGCAAAATGGGCAGTATTAGCCCATGTACCCTCTGCCACGCGTCGATCACTGAGTGGAATCACATCCATCAGCCCAAAACCACTTACCACTCCTCAGCCCACATGATAAACCGTCGTACCGCTTCCCGCCAAAACCCAATACCTCCACCTCCATTCAAACTTTCCAAAGGTTTCTGCCTTTGCGATCAAGCCCTCCTCTGCCATTGCCACCTCTGCAATGCCCCAAAAGCCCGAAAAACCCCTCAAACGCAGGATTTAAGTTAACAGTGGGTTGTATTGTGTAGGTATCATGGCAAAAACGCGTAAATGGCATTCTAAGGTCCCGAAATAGTTCAGATAGACTCCCTGGGCGACGATCCAGTAAATCTGTCTGTCAAAGAGCCAAGAGCACCAAATCATCAAATGCAATTGATGGATCATGACCATCAATGCACACTCAAACGCACCGAAGCAAGCCCGAGATGTTTTTAATCACACAGGAACAGGCACAGGAAGAAAAACAGTTAAAGACCGTGGCAATAAAGATTAGAGGGTTAATAACCAAATCAAGGATTAAAAGACAAATCAAAAGGATTAGTCACCAATCAGAGATAAAAGTAGAATTAAAGGAAAAGACAGTGAGGTAGACAGTTAAAGGATAAATCCAAGTTTAGAAGCCTAAAACAGAGCTTAAGGGATAAAACAAAGACAGATCAACATAGAGGCAGATTCGAGTGACTCAACCAAAGCATTTACTTCCTTGGAGACACATTTTGCCACCTACAACATGTTTTCTTTCAATAAAGACATCAACAGTTATTGAAACAGTCAGAGATATTTCCCAACTACTCAGCAGTTATTACAAAAGTTATTAAAAAAGCCTTAAAAGTCAAATATTTCCAAAATTTAGCTCAAACAGTTAAGTTAGGAATTATTATTACAATGAGTCTGTCTTAGATATTTTGCCTTGGACCTTGCATGGTCTCAAAGGTCAAAAATATATTAAATTTGTAATAAATACATATCTAAAACCCTAGCTTAGGACCACCTCCTCATTTTGTAGATAAATACTACACGTATCATTCATTTTTAGTGTTGGTTGGTTGATTAGTTGGCTGATTGCTGGTAGCTGAGCTAGTTGAAGATTGCTAGGCTAGATTTGAGAAAGCTCTGAGTTGCAGAGATCTATTGTACTGAAGTAATGTAACTGTTTTGAACATCAGTAATACAAGCACGTTCACAGGATTCTTGAGCTATGTTAATGGTGAAGTTTTCCTTCTTTGTCAATGTTTTCCTTTTGTTTTCCATTATGTCCATTATTTCTCTGATAAAAGAACAGAAATTTTAGATTAGGATTTGTTGTCTTGGCACCCTATTTCTGTCTGTTTTCTTTATCTTAATGTTTTCCTCTGCAAGGTCTAATTGGAGAATTCTTAATTGCTCTCTGGTTCCACCTAGCTTGTTGTCTTGAAAATGATTTAATAGAGTCAAGCCAAAGAAGTCTATGGTATTCCTTTTCCTTTGGTGTAGCTTGAAATATTGTTTTTAAGACCTTTCTTTGAAGTATACTTAGTAGAGTCCAGCCAGGGAAGTCTATGGTACGCTCTATCCTTTGGTTTGCCTCAAATTGTTGCTTTGAAGGTCTTTAGAGTGTTTGGTTAAAGAAGACAGATCTATCTTGCTCTTTAGTTGCACTCATTGTTATCTTGAATGTTTTCTTTGTCTGAAAGTAATTCTAGGATTGCTAGATTGTTGTCTTAAAGGTTTGCTTATTAAAGTCTGGCCAAAGAAGTCTATAGTATGCCCTATCCTTTGGTTTGTCTCAAACAGTTACCTAAAAGGCTTTTCTTGTTGAAGTAGAGTTAAAAGATTCTTAACTGACTTTTAGTTCTGTTGTTTTCACAACTTATTTTCATTTCATACTACATCTAATCTAAGAGATCCACTTGATATAGTTAGCTTGCCCTATGAAAACCCTTGCAGAGTTGATGAACAATTAAATCCTTTTATGACTCCATAGCCCAATGGATTAATGTTTCTCATGGCCTATCTATTCAGCTGAAACACTCCCTCAATTAATCACACCAATGATCTATCAACCTATCAATCAATCAATCAAGATAAACAAGTCCTTAGAACTTCATAACTAGCCTAACATCATAATACATAAGCATAAAGACATATCATTTACAAACACTTATATAGAGAGAGCCCTCTCTAAGTCCTGGAAGGCTAGGTCCATGGACTCCAAAGTGGTCTAATGTGGTTCCCTCAAGAATTTGTTCTTGCCAATCTTGCAAATCACGGGGAGCAAACACAAGGCATTATATTGAGCCTTGCCTAACTTCAAGTTGATCATAGTTTCTTCATGAAAGTGATCCCTGGTTATGTACAAATTTGACCTTTAGGTTATCTTCTCCCACTGCTACCCTTTAATCTCAAGATGAACACACCTTGACTTCGCAATTGCCAATATCATATACTCACTTCAAAATTTATCATATATTCCTGCAATATACTTCTAGGTAGCAAAACAATATGTTAACCACAGAACCAATAAAAATATTAGGCTTACCTCATAATGATGACCTTCTCATTGACATCCTCAAGGTCCATCACCACACGAGTCTTCCTTCATGCATCAAAGTGCCCAAGGGTCTGATTTGATCACCAAGTTACAATATTCTTCTAGAGGCTATTCTAGATGTTAGTTACTATTCCATATAATCTAGAGAGAAATTATTCATTCATTCTAGAGTATGATCGGGCATATTTCTATGACCAACATCTTTTGCAAGATTCTATACATATGAATCCTACCCAAAAGAAAAGGTTACTTCAAATATGCATTTCTATGCTTCCATACAATCATCTAGCTATTAAGCCCTAACTGAGTCTGCATCTTATAGTTAAAAAAATATATCCCTTTTCTTAAGAGACTGGAACCTGACCAACTACATTCCTTCATCCTTCAGTATTGCTTCCATACGATATGGAATATATATTAACCTTTTCATAATGCTTCTTTCAAGAACCTTCCAAAATGATGGCTCTTATTGGATCTTGACGATCCGCCTTAGCAGAACGACTGCCTCTAACATAATGTTAGACAATGCATGGTTGTCTGATGAACATTATGCAAAATGGTGTCAAGCTTCTTATTTTTGAAAAATTAGATGATTCCTGCAAAGCAACTTACAGTAGACTCTAAATCTTCTACCATCCCATGCTTATATCTATGATGCCATGCTTCATAACAACAAAGACTCCTTTTAAATAATGCAACAATGCATGCTTACTCTTTTAAACACCAATGAACTTGTTATTATCAATTCCTCTAGGATTCTTACAGTTCCCTCCTTCCATCATGCTTATCATCAGCAAGCATGAGTGTTGCCTTCATTTTTTCATTCATCCTCCTTATCTTGCTTCCTTTATGTACCTGCAATTTTCATCAATGAGTACAACCAAGCAAAATACACAAAGACAAGCATGATGTCATTTCTGACAATCTAAGGTTTCCATGGTTTTATCAGAGGGTATACTCCTAGGGTTATTAAATACAACCCTAAATTCCTTGATCTTTCCCTTGGAAACATCAACCCTAGAATTTTGATGTCATATCCTAGAGTTTATCCAATTCAACCCTCGCTAGGGTTTACCATATACCCTAGACTCTTCTTGCAAACCCTAGATATCAAGAGCTAGGGCTTCTATGAGGGAACAAACCAATTAGGGTTACGATTTTTCACTGAACTAGGGTTTTCTAATCCAAGTTCCATCTAGGGTTTACAATCCCTAGATACCAAAAACAATGTGAAATCTACAAACCCTAGATTCAAAACATGCAACAAAACCCTAATGCATTACATGTCATTACTTTCTCTAGTAATTATACAGGCCCTTTATTCATCCATGCATAAAAAAATTATACATACCTTATAGACAAAGACCACGTACCTTTGTCTTCCATGATCACTAGAAGTTGCTACAAAGCCTTCTTCAAGATAGCAAACTTTCAAGGATATGTTTCTCAAAACTTTGATCTCATAATCCAAAGCATTTTAGAAGTATTTGTCACCTTCATTGTTGTCATGATGTTAGAGATTACTATCTTAAGATGCTCTTCTCAAGGTGACTAATTGTTGCTCATCTTGAATTCTTGTTAGGGTATGTTGCACATACTACTACAGATCCTCAAACTGGACTTCTACTACAGCTCCTCGCTTCAAACGAACTTTGAATGGTATACATCAATCCTTCCTTACTTAACTATCCTTGATGATAGATCTAGTGCCAAGCTTACGCTATCACTCTGCAACTTCGGTCCTTTGGTTAGGGCTTACCACAATCACTGCAAAAAACTTGAGACTAGGCTTAAGAATTCCTCTCCAACCCGCGGTCCAGTATCCTCTTCGAGTTGCTTCACATTGTTGGACTATAGGGCTACTTTTAGCCTTGCTTTCATCTAAAAATGAAGTTATAGGTCTCCGCCTATCTCACCAAGAAAACAACACCTTTTCGGCTTACCTCAAAAAAAACTTCGCTCTTATGCACAAAACTGAACAGGACTTGTGATCTGATTTCAGAGGTCTATTCTATTAGAAGTATGTTTAGAAAATGGCCTTCTCAAGATTGCCTTCACTTCTAGTCGCTTCGGCCTTTAGGATACATGCAGACAGTTCATTCTTTTTTACTTTTCGGAGCAATGCAAAACCCTTCTTATGATCTTTCAGCTGCCTAGAATTTTTACCTTAGCTCTGATTCCATGTTGGAGAATTGACGTGATATTATGTTTTTCTTCTTGATTATGTTTATGTTCTTATCATCAAGTAAATGTCAAAATAATGAAGATCACAACCATAAAGATGAACACAAGATATAGGCTCCAAGCCAGGGCAAAACCCCTCCAAGGGGAAAACCCAGAAAGAACTTCTCTTCTCATAGAATCAATTCAAAGGAGACTTCCAAGACCCAAGACTACCACCAAGAACTAAGCTAGCCATCCAAAAACTTATTTTGCAATGCATGATAGGATATCCAATGACAACAAGGCTCTTCTAGCCTTTAGATCTCATAAGCTGAGTCTGCAACACCTACCTACAATTTCAGACCTGTTGCATGCCTAAAAACCCTAGGCCTCTCGCACGTGTGAGTTGTCCTAAGCAGAATTTCAGAAATCTGAACTTTCTAGGGCTCATCTTCTTCTTCGCTATTCTTCTTGTCTTCCAAGGCCTTCGCATCCTTCTTTCGAATTTAGATTGAATCCAAGAGATGTATGCTTGATATGTATAGTAGTAGGTCGAAATTCCTCCTTTTTATAGCCTTTCTTAAGGCTCAAATAGCCTTCACAAGGCCGACACGAGCTAGGCTATTCGACTTGGTCTTCGGAGGTAGGTTAGGTTGCCTTTTTCTTTTTCTTCACCTTAGCTTTGATACCATGTTAGAAAATCATAAAGGCAAAAATATTTTCTTATCTTGATAACTGCTTGTGATTTCTTCGTATTTCTTATTATCTTCTCTAATATCTTCTTTTATCTCTATCATCAAGCAACTATAAAAACATAAATATGAAGATCAAGGACACAAGATGTAGGCTCTTAGCCAAGGCAAAAACCCCTCTTTGAGGGAAAAACCAAAAATCTCTTCTCTTCTTCAAGAACCAAATTAAATGAGACAACCAAAACCTTTTGACCGAGACACAAAGATTTTCCTCCATCCACCAAGTCAGGCTCCCAATATGATCAGACAAACTCTAGCCGATTCCTTCACAAGTCAACACAAGTCTGCTTCTCAAAAGATGAGTCAACAAAGATCTCTGTCTACTCTGCAATTTTGAAGCTCGTGTTGTACCTCCGGTCCTGCAATTTCACTGTTTTATTACAGACTTCTTCTTCGCACGTGTGACAAAGTACGCATATATTTTCGTTCCTTTTATTTCTTCGCTTGGTCTTCTTACTTCATGCAATGATAAGTCCTCTAATAGACTCCTCACGCTCTTTTCTTTTCATGACAGCTGCAGATCGAATCATGTCTTGTTCCTATTCCAAACTAGGTCGAACCCATTACAATATATAGTGGTTTGAAGCTGCTCTTTGAGGCCGGCATGAGGAGAAGGGCAGGCCGACTTGGTGGAGGAGAGACTAGACATAGTTTTGACAAAAATATTTTTCTCCTTTGATACAATAAGCCCAAAAAGGGTCTAGATCATAATGACAAGGACTATAACTCATAACATAAACCCTAGAAGCACTCAATGGGTGCTTTGACCTAGAAATAAATAAATAAGCATGAAAGCCACGCTAATAAATATTTTTTCTTTTACAAAATATTTTTTCTTTCTCTTTCTTTTTGACAAATACATTACATCATGACTCAAATACAACTATGAAGACCGATACTAGTTACATTTCTCAACAGGATGGGCTTCCTACAATAGGCCTACCCTCCAAATGGAAAAGGATGACCAGAAACCTGCAGGGTCCCTTGAATTCAATCATACTTGGCTGTAAGAAGTTTTTATAAATCTGGTTATGTAAAATTGGAGGAAATATGATCAAAATTTCTAGAGAGACAACTACGTATCAGTTTGTTGACAATTTGAAATTGTTAAAGAAGTTGTGGCAGATTGGGCAACGCAAAAATCCCAAATTGCTCAAACAGAATTGTTAGAGACTCAACAGATAAAATCACTGCTTGAAATGAATATTGAAGGTACTTAACAGAGGAAAAAACTATAAAGTTAAAAGAACTAGAGGGCACAAAGAAGTGGATGTTAGAACAAGATGTGGAGCGGAGAATAAAAAGTAGGGCTAAAAATACCAAATTCTTCCAAAACTATGCTAAACATGGAAAGAACATAAACACCATCTGGGTGATAAAGAATAGGGATGGCACAAAGGTCAAACCGTTTAAGGAAATTGCTGACGTAGTGAATCATTTCAAAAGTGTAATTCAAGAACCACTGAATCTAATATTGCTGAGATTTTGAAAGCAGCCTCTTTCTTTCCTATGCTAAAGCATAATCAGAATTTAGAAACGGAGGTCACAGCAAAGGTACTTAGCACAAGGAAAACAAACCAGATAATTTATTTCATTCTACGAAACAGGTTTACCATCTATATATAATTCTACATCAATGCATTCTATAAACGTATAAATTTTTAAGAAGGGGCTGATATGAGGTGCTGGAGGTACACATTCTGCAGTAGCTAGGGTTTACGCTAGCCACAACCTGCAATCGTCATTGTTAACATGTAGCAACACTGGTGGAGTTAACCTACTCGCTTGGGTTTTATCTGATAGGCATTGAAGAAGCAGAGATCAACTCCATTGAGACTCTTAGCATGGACACATGTTCAAATCCTGAGGAGAAGGCTTTCATTTCTCTTATCAGATCCTTGAAACCAGCTTGTGAGAGACGTCAATTGAAGATCAGATTTGCTGAAAAGGCAGAAGCAATCCCCAAGCTCTACATTCTGTCTCCAAAATAAAAAAGGAAAGCCATTCTTCTGCTTGAACAAGCTTTAATTGGAAATCTCACAGGCCTTTGGCCCAGTAATCAAGCAGTCCAGGTATGGATTACAGAGCATTGGAATGTTCAACGTCAAGTATTCGGTTTTTATCGTGGCAGAGGTTTCTTTATGTTTTTATTTAACAGCAAGGAGAAGAAAGATCTAACCTTCAGATTAGGTCCCTATTTCATGTGATCCAAGGGTATTTTCCTTTCCCATTGGACCCTTGATTTTGATCCAGACATGGAAATCCCAATTCCCCCAACATAGGTCAGGCTGCCACACCTCCCCATCATCTTCTGCGATGAATCCACTCTTAAATATTTTGGAGATATGCTGGGCTGCTACATTGACCAAGCTGAAGCAAAAGGAAATATTTACTACTGTGCTAGAGCTTGCGTGGAAATGGATTTGGAGGACCTTCCAAATGTGGTACAACTCGACATAGAGAGCTGGAATCATCTTCAAACCCTTGATTACAAGTAGATTCTCTTCAAATTCAAATGCATTCCTGCCATGAGT
The DNA here is from genome assembly GCA_034641835.2 of Pinus albicaulis. Taxonomy (NCBI): domain Eukaryota; kingdom Viridiplantae; phylum Streptophyta; class Pinopsida; order Pinales; family Pinaceae; genus Pinus; species Pinus albicaulis. Next base: position 736,959,002 of record CM076573.1, on the reverse strand, counting down.
ATGGCCACATTGCAAAGAGCTGCCCAAGAATCCAAGAAATTCAACCCCCAGTCCCACCAAAGCAATCTCTAATTCCTTCAAACAAAAACAAGCAGGAACCTATAAAACAGGTATCTAGAATACATAATAAGTAGTACTCCAAGGGGCCATAGACCGTAAGATACCAGTCTGTCCTCTCCATCCCCTCCAGCGATAGATTTCAAGTTCTTGAAAATTTGAAGTGGATGAGGAAAGGGTTGAGACAGATCCACCAAAGACACAATTAGATCCGAAAGCTGGATAATCTTCGAAGATCCAAGTGGAATCAGAGAATACAGTACTAAAAAACACAGAAGGGACCCCATCTATGGCAAGAACAGAAACTTTCGTGGAAAAGGAACCGAAAGTAGAAAAAGAGGAATCAAAGGAAGAAAAGGAGGAAGATGAGGAATCAATGGATGAATAGGAAAATGCAAAGATGGATGAGAAGCAGGACCACCCCATTATGCATTCCCCAGAATCTTCTAATTCCCCTTTGCAGAAATCCTGAAGAAAGACTCGCATCCCTTTCCCCGCTAACAAGGGAAAGGAAATCAAGTCGAAAGGGAAGCGAGAAAAAGGTGGAATCAAATATTCTCTTGGGTTGTCAACTAACTCTGGACTCTGGCCTATTTAATGGGGAAGAGCTCTCCAAAAGCAATAATTATTTTTTGTTTTGCATTTTTCTATATGAACAATTTGTCAGAATGTACTCTTGTACTCAAGAAACAGTAAAATTAAGTTACTGTAGAAAAAATTGCTGGTCCACCTCCTTTCATGCTTTTGACAGGAAGATTGCTCAGCGAGTTGGATTCATCCTCAATCATTTTGTCTGAAATCTCAGAACTGTAGGTATTTGTACTCTTGCTGTTTAGCTTTGCTACAGTTTTTTTAATATAATATTTCGCAGTTTCAGCTTTAAAGAACAGCACAGGAACTTAATTCAGTCTGGAAAGAGTCCAGGCCCAGATGGGTGGACATCAGTATTCTACTTAAGGTTTTATGACTTTCCAGAAGAATAGCTGCAAAGAGTAATTGAGGAAGCAAGAGTCTCGGGAAAAGTGCTGGGAGCTCTGAATGCAACATTCATTGCTTTGATGATCCAGAATCTTTTGGTGACTATAGGCCCATCTCTTTGTGCAATTTTGTGTATAAGATGTTAACCAAGATTTTCGCAAATAGTTTGAAAGGTATATTATGATTTATGATGATCATTTATCTGGTTTTGTATCAGAGGAGCAGTTTGGGTTTCCTTATAACAAACAAATTCATGAGGCAGTGGGATCAGCCCAAGAGGTTTTACACTCAAATAAAGTCTAAAAACTTTCAGCAATGTTGATGAAATTGGAGTTGGTGAAGGCATTTGATAAAATAAGTTGGCTTTATCTTAGGTTAATATTTAATGCAAACTGGGATAAGTATTGAAGTTGTCAACTGGATAATGGGGTGTCTAGCCTCAGCTTCATTTGCAATATTGATAAATGGTTTAGCTTCTAGGTTTTGTATGCCTCAAGGGGGCTCAGACAAGACTTCCCAGTGTCCCCATTTATTTTATTACCAGTTGCCGGAGGGTTAAGTAGGATGGTAGTATCCAGCAAAAGAGAAAGGTCTATTAAGGGCAGAAAAATGGGGAATGATCTGTCCTTATCTCACTTGTTATTTGTAGATGATGCCATCCCATTTGGAGTTGGGACTGAAAGAGAAGCTGCAAAGTAGAGAAATCCTAAATCGACATTGTAAAGCCACAGTAATGGAGATGAATGTTTATAAGACCTCCATATTGTTTAATGGAATTGGGGAAGACCTTGAAAAACAATTCAATTATGTACTGCCCTTTATTTCTGTGCCTTTTGAATATGGGCTTAAATATATTGGGTTCTTTCTAAAACCAAATGACTATAGATATAAGGATTGGTCCTAGCTCTGAAAAAAATAATTGAGAAGAGTGTGACTAATTGGTGCTATAGATGCTTATAGCCTTATTCAAAGGAAGCAGATTTACGGTTTACCTTAGTGAAATCAGATTTGGAGGGGATTCCAGTATATTGGTTACCCTTGACCTACATCCCAAAAGGAATCCTGGAAAAGATTGGAAAAAAGTGCTTTAGCTTTCTGTGGACAGGCTAGAGAGAGAGAGAAGGAATCCCTTTGATCAAATGGAAAAGACTAGCAAAGTAAAAACACAATGGGGGATGAGGGTTGTAGAACATGCGTCTATTTGGGCAAGCTTTGGAACTTTAAAGGACCAGATTAGGAAAGGAAAGAAGGCTTTTGAAGGAGCTTCAGTGATCTGGAAAGCTTTGGTAAAAGCTTTTCCACTGCTAAGGAAATGATTGGTGTGGAAAATAGGAAGAGGAAACAGAGTAAGATTAGAAGAACATCCTTGGTTGGGATGCACAGGTATATACAGACTTTCAGAACCTTTAAAAAAAAACTCTAAATAATCTCAAGATTCATAGTCTAGTAGATGTTGCTAATCCAAGGAACAGTAACATATGGAACCATGGATGGAAGGCAGCAACAGTATTAGATCTACAGGGGGAGATAGCGGAGGAATGGCATCAGTACATAATCACTCTAAAACACAGTTCTATAAGATTAAAAGATGAAGATGATGTGATCATGTGGTCAATGAACAAAAAATTAGGAAATTACACAGCTAGATTGGGATATGAAGTGAAGATGGAAGAAGAAGATGAGGGACAACAAAGGTGGTGGTGGAAGTCAAATTGGAAGCTGCAATGCTCATTAAAAGCAAGAATATCTAATAAGGTCCTCACTCAGGACAATTGCAATAAGAGGACCTGGCATGGTCCAGGAAGGTGCATCCTATGCAAAAACAAGAACGAAACCATAGATCATAGATTGTCCTCTCACAAAAAATGTATGCCTTGAAGCATTGAATCTAACAAATAGAAGGAAAATGGTCAGGGGAAAACATTTATGATTGTTTTAAAGGATGGTACAAAAACAAAACAGTAGTCGAGCATAAAGCTCTACCTTACACAATTTCATGTGCATTATGGATAACTAAAAATGACATGATATTTCAAAGCAAGGGGGATTTTCCACTACAGTTAAGATATGCATATGAAGGATTTTGGAAGAATAGTAGAATTTCGGTACCTCCAGAAATAGATAAGAGCAAAGCTTGGCAATTACTTTGACAGAGCTGGCCAAGAATTCCCAGGCATCTGTGGATCTGGAGGGGCTCTGCATATGGCAGACAATCATTTTATTGAATTCAAAGTAAGTTATTGACAGGGATCAAATAGAAGGCAGAATTGTGTGCTCAATGGATATTGTTAAAAATAGCTTCTGGGAAAGGTAATTCCAACATTCAAATTCTGGGGAACTCAAAACTCATTCTTGAATGGGCAACGGGTGAAAGCACACTGGAAAACCTTCTGCTACAGCCATCCATGGACAAATTTAAAGAGGTAAGAAATATGTTCAAGCATGTCTCATTCCAACGAGTCTATATATAACTAAATGAACATGCAGATAGACTTTCTAAAGAAGCTTTATCTCTTCAGGAGGAACTGTTGGTAACAGCTGAATCTGAAAACGGAATCTCCCATCCAGATATGGTTATTTTGCTGGACTGAAAATCAGAGGAATTGGAAATTTATGTTCAAATGTAGAAGTCCGAGTCTGTGGAGCAGGGCTGTATAGCCCTTTTGATTTAATTTTTGGATTGGCCTTTTAAAGCCAAAATTTTGAGGATGACTGTATAATGTAGTCCATTTCAGACTGTTTAGTTGAGTCCAGTGTCATGGATCAGAAGGCGAAGTGAGGCTTTATCCTCAGCAGTGTTGAAAAGGCACTTAGGAAATATACATTTTTTCATTGAAAAACAAAAATGTTGTTGGGTGTGGAGCTTGATTATCTTTTTTATTTAGATGTATAACTGCATTGGACCCTGTTCTTAACGGGGCGGCAACGCCGCCCGTCGTTTAAACGTTGCTTGTGGGGTCCAGGGGGAGGCGGCTACACTTTTTGGAGCCCCCCCTAGCGAGGGATTTCGAGGGCAGTGCCCCGGAAGCTAAAAACGGATGTAAAATTGCCTTGTAAAATATTGTAATCTCTAGTTAATCTGGGCCATTCGTTAGGCGGATGATCTGACGGTAGAAGTTATGTTTAATTTAGGGTTTTTTGCCCTAGAAGGCAACCCCTCTGTTTCATGAGGGTATTGTATTGTGGCTGTGCATTGTATGTGTGTTAAAAGCGAGAAACAGAAAGGAGGAATGTGAGAGAGAACAGAGGATATTACATCAGATCTGTTGTAGGTTGTGTCTCTTCATCTTGCTAGATAATATAAAGGAAGGATTGGTTGTTCGAGGTGGACATAGCCCAAATTGGGTGAACCACGTATATCTGTGTCTCTCTTGTTTTTATATGTTTTCTGTGTTTGTGTTTCCGCATATTTTATGTGTTCCATTGCTCTGTAATCTATAATTTTTTTAACAAATGTCATTCCTGGGACATCCTATAATATAACCTATAGACTATAAACAGGTCAATTGCCTCTTACACCATTAAAACAACAAGACAAACTCCTACAAATGCCAGTTTGAACAACAATCGCATTGAGTACAAGATTAGCGAAGAAGAGCATCCACTGAAGCAACTGCTTGGAAGTTGGAACAGATTAATTTCATTAAATTGGGGATCTAATTACAAAAATGCTAGATTGTAAAGTAAAGCTTTTAAAGAAATGGCGCAGTGTACTAGTTAAAGATTATTTTACTGAAACATGACTTCTAATGACAAAAACCATTAGATCAGCGGCCAAGACTTCTAAAAATAAAGTAAACCACTTGTAAGAGATAATCTCATCAAGATAACTCATTCTAATAGATTATTACCATTCACCCTTCCCCCCCTTTAGAGTAACTTGATTCGATCCTATCGGGCAGGGTGATTTGAAGAGTGCCCCAAATCACCAGGACCACTATGAATGACATCATGAGTGGATAGAACATCTTAGAACAACATATACATTGAGTACAAGATAACCAAATAACTACATACACTCAAGCAACTATTGCGACAGATAAGTTCCAACTTCCATTGGATTGGGATCTAATAACAGAGATGCTAGATTGTAGAACAAAGGTTTTAAATACATCATAAAAACTACTGATACTAGATAATTTTACTATAATAGGAATTCTGATGACAAAAGTCCTAGGTTAGGGCCAACAATGTTAAAAAAACAGTAAACTACTCATAACAGATCATTCCTTCAAATAAACTCGAACTAATGGGCTTTCGCAGTCCCCACCTCCCGGTCTTTCCAACAACTTTATTGGATTATTTTGGCGAGAGTGATTCCGAGAGTGCCCTGGATCTAATTGTAAGCTAATAGACCATAATGATAAAAAAATTGATGAATGGGTAATGTGAGCCAACTGTAAGGAATAGACCATGTGTCCCGGATGATAAACCATGTTGGCTAAAGATTGGTCAGCAAGTAGGCTGATAATATGGATCCCTAATAAGCATGAAGTTCAGGCCTAAGTTTGGCAGCGCAACATGAAACATTAAGACGACTAAAACAGAGGTCACAGAGAAACATTATTAAAATACTTACAATACTATCCAAAGGATAGATTGTCTGAATGGATGTAACATAAATTAATTGGAAAGATATATCTAAACTGCCGCGTTCATACTATATGCGTACATATATTTCACATATTTCCAATGAAAACTCACGCGACAATCCAGAGGATTGATTGCTACTGCAGCAGTCCGAACCAGCACCTCTGAAGCTCCTAAATCCGGGAGACCAACATTGTGGCGCACCTCCAAAACCTCTGGCCCGCCAAATCTAGGCAAGACAACTGCTCTGCATGTGGAAATTAATCTGGTATTCGCGCTCTTCAGTGTTGATATTGAACTGTTTATTGCATACTCAATTGATCTCCTAGCTATTCTAATCATTTTTTTGAAAAATATTTGCTTATGATTTTGGTCAAATCGTGACGGTGGCACTGCGGGTCTGACTTAAACTTCTGCAATGCTACACTTGGGACGTGCTCGCTTCCATTAGAGGGCCATTTTTACTTCTTGGATCCATGTGCGCTGACACCCTGGTCTTTTGGATTAAAAACACTGTATCTAAGTCGTTAATGGATAAAGTAGCACTAAAAATCAAGAGGTTTGAATAGTGGGTACTGGGAAAACGCTGAACGCAAGGCGCTCTTGTGTCCCCGTTTTTCATTCCCAGAGGCGCCACGTGTGAAAATGAATGGTATAGGGTCCTTGACAATAACATTACATTATTAGATATTGTCAAAGCCAGTGAATGTAGGCTTTTTACATTATAATTATATTGTAATGATAATTTATTTAGGACTTATGATTTGAAATACTTGTGATGATGGAATAGTTTCTTCCAGCGTCATAAGTTTGCATTCCTTAAGCTGCGGAGAAGAGTAAATCACTTTTTCGATGGAGTGCAGATTGCTCTCACCGCGTTTTTTAGCGACAATTTTCTTTTGGTAGGAGCTATGGATAATCTTTAATTCGTTGTAGCACATGTTTTAATATGTATGATGCATTGATCCATGTGAGTGATAGGGAATGACTTTTCATCTCATTAAAGTGTTCAAAATCTTGGTGAGCACAATGAAATCAGTGATCTATGGGAATGACAATGGCAATGACAGGAATGATTTCTATCCAAATAGATCTAAATGATTTTTAATTTCATCAATGTGTTCAAAAATATTGGTGAGCACATTGAAATTAGTGAAAATATCATAGTCTTTGTATAATAATTTGTTAAAAGCTTGGATTCCATGTTCCAATGGGAATTCTAGTGTTCAAATTCAAAGAAAAAGGCATCCATTCTATTTTAACAAGTATTGATTGAAAAGTTGTAGAGCTTTAGGTTAGTTAAAGACTACAAAGTTGTGGATAGTAGAGTATTGGTTACTCAAGATAAAAGGCGAGGTAAATATATTTCCATATGGCCAAGGATATTTTGTGTTTTTATTCCAATATATGGAAGATAGAGATCTTATTTTTCCCTCTGGACCTTGTTGCATGGGACCCTCATGAATATTCTTAACTCGTCATCCCTTGACTTCAACCCAAAATAAGCGTACAACAACCCCTTTTATGGATTGGGATACCCCACCTCCCATCAATATTTTAGGATGAAAGCACATTCACGGCCATTGGAGATAAATTGGGTCAACAGCTTAACAAAGTTTAACCAAAAAGAAATATGTATTCTTGTGTGAGAATGTGTATGGAAGTGGATTTAGAGAACTGTCTTCCAGAGATGTTGCAAATAAATATAGACTATTGGAGCTACCCACAACAATTAGATTATGAGAAACTCCCCTTCTAAAGTAATTTGTGCTATGAGTATGGGCATTTTGTTAAAAAAAAGTGCCTAAAGATTCAAAAGGACTAGACTCTTCCTAAGTAGCATTCAAACCTCTCTATTCACATAGAATAAAAATCAAATCATTGTAATAAATAGCAAGCACAAGGAATGACAAATTAAAGAGTTGCGACAAATAAAGAAAACCCATGAGAAACATCCCAAGCAAAGGCCAACAACTTTGTGGTATTTAAAAGTTTAGAAGCCATGGAAAAGGAAAATGAGGTGATGGAGAAGAACATTATCAACCCCATTAGTGGGTGACAAAATAATAATTAACAAATTCTAGTGGCTACTTTAGAAATGTGGAAAGGATCCAAGCACACCCATAAATGCACTACCAAGTAGCAAAGACCCTCAAAATAGTAAGCATGCCCCTATTCTTGACATATCTTATATCAACGTGCTATGAAAAGAGGCTTCTCTTGCCCCATCCCCACTTATAAGAGGCATGAGATCCAATCTAGGATGTCGAGATATAAAGTAAAACAAAACAAAGCACAAAGTCCTCAAAGTTAGTTTGCTACTTCTTATTTAGAGTTTTGATTTAATAGTGTTTGAAACTATATTTTGTAATGTTTTTTCAATTAGAATTGTTTTTATCGCAAAATATAAAGAAATACCCTTGTCATTCCATGCCAATAATGGCATGAATGAAATGGTTAGGGATAAGGAATTTTTAGATGCTAAGCTTTATATTTTTTATGACAAGTTACAACCATTTACAAGTTACAACCTTCTGCTACAGCCATCCATGCTAAGTGGCGAGCATGTATTTTAGGTAGCATACACCTGGCGCTCGAGTTTCTTTGCAGACTTTCAGCGACACTATTTTCCCTTTTGAGTATAAACGAGGGTTTTTAAATGTCTATTATTGTGGTAATTAGGGTTTTATGCAATTGATATAAGAGCGGTTTTTCTATACTGTATAAGGGGGAAGGTATCGGGGGTTCCATTTTTGGTTTCTTAAGTTGCATTGTTTGGTGTTAAATGGTGGCTATGGATGAGGAATTGGTTGATTATACCTCGAACCCATATGAGAATGTGAAAATTTGGAAAGATTTTCCACCTCAACACCTTAAACCGAGGTCGGAATTAATAGGAGTCTCGTCATCCAGGGGGTTTTTTTTTCCTTACCCAAGTTTGGAGATTATCTGACTTCAATATAATGAAACTCCTTCTAGAGATTTCTTGGCACAAAAGGTCGTTTCATGGCAGTTAGGGGTTTCATGGTGGTTCAACGATGATGTTCCACTTCCATTAGGATATTTACCAGAGGACTCTTTAGGGCTTGGGTTTTCTGCTAATATTCCTAATTTGTCTCGCTCCTTTGGTGATTTAAACATTGATGGGTACAGGAGGGCTTCACCAGAGATTTCTATGGAAGACAAAGTCGAAGGATTGTGGATTGGTTCAAATGCGCTGAGGGTCGGTGAGGAATCTAGAGGTGAGGGTTTTTCTGAAGGTATTTTGTCACGTTTATTAGCACAGGGGGTTGGCCATATAGGGTCTTCGGATCCTCTAAAAGAATATGCTCATTAAGATGGCCCTATGCCTCAAAAAATGAGGGGTTCAGGGGGCTTGGAGTCAGAAGACACGTCGAGGGAGGACAATCGAACTGCAAATAGAAAGAGAGGAGTAAATATAGAAGGGAAAAGGGATAAATGTACAAATATCAGGGAGAAAGTAAGGAGACAAGTTTTGGGTGAAGGGGTAAGAGTTAACGAAATAATGGACATAGTTGGTCGAGTCCTGGTGGGGAGATTCCATAGTAGGAGTTTCTCGGTAGGAAGATGGAGAAAATGGGTTTAGGAGGTATAGGATTTGGACATTTTGGTCCTTCCCTATGTCGACACACTAACGCAGGGTTGATTTTCCTTGCGCTTCAAAGCCAAAGAGGAGGTAAATTGGGTGTTATCTTGGTACCGGTGCATTAGGGAAGCTCCTATTCTATTCAAGAGGTGGTCTCCCCTTTTCGATCCAGATAGAGAGCATCTTGGGGTTGGGTTGGTGTGGGTGAGATTACCAAGTCTATCGCTTCATTTGTGGACTGAAGATGTTTTACGTAGGATAGGGGATGATCTTGGCACCTATTTTTATTTTAACTGTTCTTTTTTGGAATCGGGGAAAAGATCTTATGCACATATTTTGATCAATTTGGATTCCAGGGAGGGCCTGGTAGCGATCCTAGTTATTGAATGCAGAGGAGCATACTTCAAGCATATTTTGGATTATAAAGTCATCCATTTTCGGTGTTGTCTATGCCATTAGGTGGGACGCATTGCAAAGGACTACTTCTTACCTTATCCTGGTTGGAAGGGGAAAATGATGGAGAAAGAGGGGGTCTTTAATGGTGGTGGGAAGTTGGGAGGGACATGGATGTCTCATAAGGTCAGGACCTCTAATCAGCATAATACAAAGGAAATTTGTGATGGTGGTTCATCGTTGCAAGCTCGACCAGATTATTATGCATGCTCTAAGGTGATGACAGTGAGCATGACTCCTCACGCCTCAGGTAATCCTTCCTTCCCTTTCCTTGGTTCTGGTCTTTCTGATTTTGCTATGTCTGCTTCTTTTTGTTTGTATCTATCATGTTGTAGGAGGAGTTGGGGGGTTACTCTGTTTCACCTTTATCTTATCCTATAGCCCCTGAACCTGCATGTTGTATGACACCCTCTCCCTCCATTCTGATTTCTGCCCAACCATTTGAGGAAGAAGCCTCCTTTTCTATCAGAACCCCTAGATATAATCTCAAGTTGATTCCTAGGAATCTTTCGCAACCTATCTCAGATGGAGGTATGGGTCATCCCTCTCCCTCAAATATCCCCAAGGCCTCAAGGGATCATAAATCCCATATTTCTTTAGCTATAAGACGTGTTAGTCAAGATATTGTTGCCAATCGCTAACGGTCTCTAGAAGGGGTAATTAAAGTAGTGAATACCCCTAGTGTGGGGATTAAATGAAGTACACGACTTTTAACTGTTGAGGGATGGATAACTCCCCAAAAAAAAAGCCCTAAAGCGACTATTTTAGACATATCATCTGGACATTATCGTGATTCAAGAAACATTGATTCAGAGTGAGGAAGTTGAAAGTCTTATGGGAAATCTAGCTCCTGGATGGTTCTTTACAAGCTTGGATGTTAGAGGTCGCACGGGGAGTATAGTTCTGGGAGTAAACTACAAGTCAGTCAAATTATTAAATTATTAGGGTTGTGATGGTGTGTTGATGGTTGATGTCCAAGCTATTGAATTAGGGACTGGATTTTGTATTATGAATGTTTACGGTCCATGTCTGGATCGCCAAGATTTATGGAATAGATTGAAGGTTTTAGAGTTTGTGCAACATGAAAATTTGATTTTGGGGGGTGATTTAAACTTTACCCTAGGTACCTTGAATATTTGGGGGGACCATGTGATGTTGGATCCACTCGTTGCATTCTTTGCTAATTTTATTCATTCGAGCCACCTTATTGATGTAGAACCGGTAAGATTAAGCCCCACCTAGAGGAATAGAAGGACTGGAGTGATATCATTACATGTAGATTGGACCGATTCCTAATAAAACCATAATTTTTGGATAAAATCTCTCTGATTCATCAATGGATAGGGCAGGGTAGGATCTCAGATCACCTCCTTGTTTTTCTAGAAATTAGAGAAACTGATCAAAAGCCAAAGGCTCCTTACAAATTTAACACAACTTGGCTGAAGGATGAAAGCTTTTGTAAACTAGTGCAGGAGAATTGGAGATAATGTGTGCTTGATTATGACATACCCATCGCGGCCCAATTTGTCGAGAACTTGTCCAGAATAAAAAGGATAATTATGAATTGGATCAAAGATAAAACAAAGAAGGATGATGAGGACCTGAAGGCAATTGAGGAGGAAATGGCTTAGTTGGAGGATCCAGTGAAAGAAGGTTACATCTCTATAGAAGCCAGACAACATATTATATACTTAGAAAGAGAATGAAACCGAATTTCGGCGATCAAACAAGAATCATGGTGCCTAAAGAGTAGACTTGTTTGGCTTCAGTCAAGGGATGAAAACATGAAGTTTTGCCAACAATTCACGAAGGGAAGAAAGGTGGCCAACACAATTTGGGAGTTGCAATCCCCACAAGAGGAGGTGGTGTTAAATTTCAGGGACTTGGATCATATGGGTATTAATCATTTTATATCCTTGTTTTCAACTCCACGGGAGGCACCCATAAGGGAAATTATGCAAATTGTGAGACTATTTCTGAGATATTTGGATGAGGAGGTTAACAACACTCTGATTGAACTAGTATCTGTGGGGGAGGTTAAAAATATTTTTCACAGTTTCAACAAATATATAATTCTAGGGTAAGATAGCTGACCAATATAATTTTTGGTGGGCTTCTAGGAGCTAAAGGGAAGGGACCTTCTCAATGTAGTGGACAAAGCTAGAAGGAAGGGTCAAATGTATTATGCTTTCAACACCACCTTGATAGCCCTCATTCTCAAATCGGAGTTCCCTAAATCCTTCTATGATTTCAGGCCCATTGCTTTCTGTAACCGCTTATATAAAAGTATTGCCAAGATAATTTCCAACCGGTTTAATATTTTCTCGTCCCATAATATATCCAAGGAACAATTTTCCTTCCTTGAAGATTGACAGATTCATGAAGCTATAGGGGCAACCCAGGAAGCTCTCCATAGTCTTAAGGCCAAAAAATCAAAGGGAATGATACTTAAGTTGGAATTGTCCAAAGCTTACAACCAATCTAGTTGGTTAGTCCTCATGATTTTGCTTCCACACCTAGGTTTTAATATAAACTTCATTAACTATATTATGTGTTGTGTTAATTTTGTTTCTTTTGTTGTATTGATAAATTGTTCAGCCATAATTTTATTTCATGCAGAAAGGGATTTCAGGCAAGGGTGTCCTCTCTCGCCTATGTTATTCTTGCTCATAATGGAGGGTCTGAGTCCCCTATTGATGGATGCGAAAATAAATGGTGATATGCATGGATTTAAGGTGTCAGGAGATTTATTTTGAACCCTTATGTTATTTATAGACGATGTGTTGGTATTTCTAGATGGATCTCGTTGAGATTCATTGATGGTCAAAAATATCCTAATTTTTGTTTGCAAAGCTTCAAGGATGTTAATCAATGAACATAATGCATGTATTTGTCTAGTGGATGCCTGAAGGGGGAAGTAACTTATGCTCGAGCTCTTTTTCCTTTTCAATTTAAATACATTGATGAAGGGTTAAAATATTTGGGCTTTTTTCTGAAGCCAAATAATTGTAAAAGGGTAGATTGGTTATGGTTTCGAGCCAAGATTGAGAAAAGGCTTCAAATATGGAGTTATCGATGGTTATCCATAGTAGGAAGGTTGGTGTTGATAAAATCAGTTTATGAAGCTATTCTTGTTTATTGGATAACTCTATCATGGATACCAAGAGGCACTTTAAAGCTCATAAGGAAAATTTGCACTAGGTTTCTTTGGCACAGGGTGAAGGAAGGCAAAATTTTCTCACGAGAAAAATGGGAGAGAATCGCAAAGCCCAAAAAATGGGGGGTTGGGGATTAAAAAATATTTGTTTGTTCTCTCGAGCTTTGGATGCTAAGGTTGGGTGGTGTCTTGTCCTTACAGTCGCCTTTTGGACCGAGGTGGTAGTACATAAATACATTAGTCCCCTAAGGCTTGAAGACTGGATTAAGACACTAATCAAGAGTTTGTCAAATGCTTCTACTATTACGAGAGCATTGATTGATTCCTTTAATGTTATAAGTGTGGGGTTGGCTTGGAGGATAGGTGAGGGCGATAAAGTTCGTATTGGGCTCGACCCTTGGTCTGGAAGTGGTGCTAATCATCTACTTCCAACTGAGATGGTGGATCATTTGGCTGCCCAGGGTATCTGTACTTTTAATCAGGTTGTTGATCTAGTAAACTCTTCAATTTGGGCTGAGGGTTGGATGTCGACAGAAGACCTGAATCTCCCAACATTATGGCATAAAAAATGGAAACATTACATCGATATGCTCACTATCACTCAGGTCATACTCCATGATAGAGAAGACGATCTCATTTAGATTCACTCTCCCTTTGGTAAATACGCACCAAAGGAGGGTAATTTGTATTTATCTTCTTACGGGAATCCTCGCATCTATGCATGGTGGTGGAAGAAACTTTGGAAATTGAAATGTCCTACTAAAGAAAGGATTTTTCAGTGGTTCTTATTAGAAAAAAATTATTCCGTCAGGATATAATTTGAGGAAAAGGGCCTTCGAGGGCCCTACTCAATGCCCGCTCTACAAACAAGCGAAGGAGTCAATCAACCATCTCTTTCTTAATTGTCCTTTTTCTATCCAAATCTGGAATATGGTTCAATATTTCCTCTCTATTGGCATTAGATGGTAGGGGGAATCCTATGCAGCGACTTGCCTTGACTAATGGAACACGACCTCTCCTCGGAAGTTGAGAAATCTCCCCCCTCTGATCAGCTGGGGAGTTTGGTTGGGCAAAAATAATTTGATTTTCAATGAAAGGGTACCTAGCCTCAATCAGATTGGGGCCCGGGTTCTAATTATCTATGACCTTCTTCCTGTTGAGGAGATTAGGCACATAAATTGTGTGTGTCGGGAGGAAGAGATTGAGCGAGAAAGGCCTTGGGCCTTTTTTGATGTAGCAACCTAAGAGGGAGGGTATTGTAGAGGCGGTGACGTTCTTTATATAAATGAAAATCATTTCTTCAAGAGGAGGAGTGGGTTGGGATCAGGTACAAACAATTTTGCAGAATTGTTCAGTTTAAAATTGCTTCTTCTCTTTTCCCTTGAAAAGGGGTGTCGTCAGTTGCAGGTTTTTGGGGACTCTAGGATTGTGATTGATTGATTTAACCAGGTTTCAGTCTGTCACACTCTCAAGGATTTGTAGGATGAAGTATTGCGCATTAAAGGCCAATTTTATCTTCTTTCTTGCACTCACATCTACAAGGAAAGGAACTCTCTTTCTGATAACCTTTCCAAGGAAGGTGTGCAACAGGCCAGGGGGACATGGCAGATCATAGAAAAAAATGGCATGGAGCATTACAAGTACAAACATAGACCTTTTGTGGACACGCCTCGGAGGGAGGTGAGTTAATCAATCTCTCTACAACTTTATGTTTTTCCTTTATGCAGTGTTTTTTTGCTCAAGCTTAATGTATTTTCTGTATATGATCCAGCAGATGGAGTCCTTTTGACAACTTTTGATATGTATATGATATATATTTTTCAGTATAAACTTTCTATGTGGACAATTTGGTCAAATATTTTTGAAATGCTCAAATGATTCAACAACTCTTTTCTGTTGGAAGAGCGTGCAGACTTGTGGTTATGTAATTTTCATTCTCTTCTAATAGAAATTGCAATTTTTCCTTTTCAAAAGAAAAAGAGAAAAAATATATATATATATATATATAAATATACTTAGATGTAATTATCATCGAAAGACTTTATATACAAACTCCTATATTTTTAGTTTATTAATTTAAGTTTTAATTTTCTTATATCATTTTTATTTTCTTACTTTTTATGAAATTAAATTATATTGTATATTTTTCAAATTTATTATTTAAAAAAATCTTATTTTAATTTAAATTTATAGCATTTTCTTAATATTAAATGAAGAGTAAAATATTTATTTTAAAAATATTAAAAATGTTTATATATAAAAATATTTAGTTTAATTTTGGAAATAGAAATTTTTTTCCCTATATAAAAGTACTTCTTTTTAATAATGGAGCACATATATACTCATGTAAACTCACTTTTTATCAACGAAACATTTATCAAGTTCACAAAATTGGTTGATATATCAAATGTGTCATTCAAGATATGTTATATGGGGACACATCACTCGCTTACATCACGTATTAAAATCGAGGTTAAATAGGTTTATGCTAGTAATCATATTCATTACACTTATTTGAATTTAATCTACCATTACATAGGGATATAAAGAGTTGATCGATCAACCCCCACTTCGAATGTAGAGGTAACTTGTTCACCAAGTTTGCACCAATGCCTTCAATTTTTTAAACTATTCTTCAAAAATTCACATGAGATTCTTCTTCATCACCATCCATCATTGATGGTTCGTGGAGCTTCAAGAAATCCATATTGAATATTGAATAGAAGTCCATGTATGTTAATGGGTCCAACTTGAACATCTTCTCTTCATTCTTATTGATTATGGTGTAAGGCCATATTTAATTAGTTTGATGTTGTCATATTTCTCTTTAAATAGCTCCTTTGGAGGTATTCCTAAACTTTATCTCTTACACGAATCAATGATTTGCATGGTGTTAAGAAACCTTAGCCTTGTGCTTCTTGTTGGGACGTGGAATTGGCATTTTTTTCATTCATTTTTTTAATCCTTTCTTACCATTTTTTTTACACTCAAGGTCATTCTTTATAATTGCAACAACCACTGTCAATCTAAGTATGTCTCTTTTTATATGTCATTCTTATGATCTAATTTTGTTTGTAATTTGACACCAGAACTATTGTTTTAGGTTATATTTATCATAAAACTAACAAATGAGTTGTTTCAGGGTATGCAGTATGTTGAGATGTTGTTACAAGATTATACTTTCCAGTTTTTCCTTACCAAGGAAGGGACAAGGACACTAAATGTTTTTCTTTTGTTGGTCTAACTCACAGGGATTTGAACTTTGATTCTCATACTTTACATATTACTTCATAACAAGGCCATCGCCAATTGAGCTACACCCCATGAGCTAGGACTCACTAAAAGTTGTTGATACACGCGAGACTTATTTTGGACACATTGATATCCTTCAATCAGAAATGAAGGTCGATCTAGAAAAGTATTTGGTCAAAGTCAATTCAACTGTCAAAGGAGATATCCATGGACAACGTCGCCGAAGCAATTGGGATTTTCCATAGATGAATTATTGTAATTTTCAAAAGTTGTTACAACTTTGTCCCAACCATCGAAATTGTTATTAAATTGTTAATATGTATTCTCAAACTAGATCACATAAGAATCGAGAAATTCTCATGATGATCTTATGTTTATAGTTTGAAATTATAAAGATGTGTGCTCTCGGCGCGTGAGCATATATAAATAGACATAGAAAGAACAAAAAGGTAGAAGGGGAGAGCATTGACATTGTAATCATGTATGTTTTGTTAATGCAAATCTCAATCATTCATGGCACCATACCTTTTCGTTGATTGGATTATGTTTTGTGTAGTGTACCAACCCCTGCTAGGGAGTGTCGAACATACATGGAATGATGAACACAATGTAAAGAATAAGCATTGATTTCATTTACTATTCACAATAATGTACATTTATACACTTCCTTGTGACCCTTGGTCTTCACATACCAAGTGGTCTCTTGGACTCCCTTTGATTGTTTACATTCCACACCAACCCTTAGCAAATTAGGTGTCCAACATTCCCCCCCTTAATCCAAAGGGGTATGTATGAGTCAAAGAAGAGAGTTGTAATACAAAACATGCAAAATATGCATGGCAACAGTAGGCTGAATGTGCTCTCTGAAATGTTGGCATAAGGTGTTGGTTTAAGGATGACCACTAACACTGGGACGCTTAGTGTAGTTCCTGGAACTCTTCCAAAGCTGGCAAGAAATTGAGGTCTTCTGCTAGAAGAAGTGAACCTTAATGCTTTGAAGAGGGAGACCTTCAACCTAGAAAAGGGAGGTCTGCAACCTACATAAAAAAGAGAGAATATCAACCTGAAAAGGGAGGTATCAACCTATGGTGGTTTAAGGATGATCACCAACTCTGGAATGCTTAATGCAATTCTTGGAACTCCTCCAAAACTGGCAAGAATTTGAAGTCTTCTACTAGAGGAAGTGTCCCAAATTCTTTGAAGAGGGAGAAGCTCAACCTGAAAAGGGAGGTCTCAAAACCACATAGATGATTTAAGGCTGACCACCAACCAAAATGCATGCTCAAGGGCATATCTATCTCTGGCTACAACTTTGAATCTTGTATGGCAGGTTGTGGCTCGGGCTTGCTTGATGTGGCTTTGAAGCTTGTATATGACCATCACTTCCCCCTTGTCAGATACAAGGTGAGTTGATGATGAAAAATCAACTGCAAGATTGTCCAATACTCTAGAACAAGTTCTGACATATGACTGAAATATCTTCTTGCCGTTGAAGCTCATTGCCAAGAAGCAATCCATCAAAGATGAATCTTTGTTCTTGCAGGAGGCTTGTTTTTTAAGCGTATGTTTGAAGAATGAGTGGTTTTATGACAATGCTCACATGGACGAAGATCAAAACAATGATTTTTCATATGGCCAACTCGGTCACAATGTTGGCATATAGCATTATGTTGTTGTTGTTGTGGAAGAGGCGCAGAATCTGGAACAACTCAAGGTGAACCACCATGAAGAAACCCAACACTTTGAAATTGAATGGGCTTGAAATAGCTTGGAATATGAAATGACTCCTCCTTGTCATATCTAAGGGTAGTTTTGTGCTTGTTATAGACAAGCTTTTCACAAGTTCTGATGATGGGCTTGGGAAGTGCAGACTAAACTTTTGCATAGTTTTGTACATCTTCCCCTGAAATGGGAACTGCATCTGCAGTTTTCTTTTGCTGATGGGACTCTATCTCAATGTTCTGAACAAAAATAGGTTCAAAATGATATCTATTATGTTGTAGCTCTTCTTAATGGAATTGAGATTCAAGTTGCAAAAGCTCTATCTTGTCTTGTGCATTGCCAAGGAGAGAGGCTTTGTTGATTTTGGAGGCGTTATCAACAATAGATTGTATTAGAGTATTTAATAATTCTAGTACTTCATCAACTTTGGCCATTTTCTTTGGTATATACTGGTCCACACCGAGATTATAATGTTTCTCCCTAAATAAATTCCTCCAACACGTGAAGCAAAGATATACTATCCCAGGTGAAGGCACTTTTAATTGTTGTTATATGACCAAATCAGCAAGCAACAACTGATACGAAACACCTAGAATGACATTTCCACAGGATTATATCCAACGCAGCTACATAATACACACAGATAAGGAGAGATTCTACGTTCCAGTTAATGCCCACAAACAGTTTGTAATAAGAAGTGGCTTCTAGATGAGGAATACGCCCTTCAAGCAGTAATAAGATCACCTTTTAGCTACTAAGAAATTTGTCCTTACCACATTCACACGCTCAACACTGGTTTGGCAAAGGCTATGGCTCCAAAACAAGGTAACTCGACCTTAGTCAGTTCCAGAATTCGTCCAAATAAGAATAAAATGAAAGCTCTCTTCTTAACAAGGGATTTGACCCGCAGGTTGGTCTATAAACTATTAATGCTCAGATTTTCATTATGTTAGTCATTATTCATATCGATTGCTGCAATCAATAAAGTTACAAATAATACCTTATTGGCACAACCACCTTCATCCCTCACATAATAGGTCGAAGTTTCACACTCCCAAATGAAACTGAGCCACTTAGTATGCTAACTAAGAAGCATCCATTGTAAGCAAAAATAAACTTAGCACGCAGAGCCCAATCACACTCCTCGGCAGCAGCAACAACTTGTAGGAGGGAAAATTGAACCTAGGCATCAAACGAAAATCACACTTGAACCGGAACATGGGAAATTAACATTTATGAACTTGAATAAACTCAACCACAAAATAATAGAAGCAGGATTGCAAAGAATTTCTCTCGACTCCCTACAATTCTCACTAGAGAATGATGCAAAAATTTTGTAATTCGAAAAAAAGTGAAAAGTAGTTCTTCACATTTATGTACTATTTTGCCCGAGAACTTCAACAACAACTGTGGTCCAGCCAAACACTAGTCCACACTTCTCCAGACTAAAAAACCAACAACATTGTAGGTATATGAAAATCAATGCTCATTTCGGCCATTGATACCTCCTCCAAACAACGCACAACACACCGCTGCATGTAATCAAACACAGTCATGTCTCCATCACGCTCCAAATGTGCCACACATCCGTTGTTAGGCCTCCATCTGCATTCAACAATAATCACAGTTTATTGCGAGAGGATCGGAGTTGCAATTTCACATCGAATATCGGGGAGCTAGAACCTTAGGTCGCAGGTTTCATAATAGTGAATAAATCCTCTCGTAGATAATAGAGAGTTACTACTCTGGTATGACACTCGACTTCCATACCAATAATAAAATTGTTGAGGAAGCTGCCATTATTCCTTCCAAATGTCTCAGAAACAAAATCGCTAAATTTTCGACACATTTGATGAAAAGTCTTCAAAGGGGGTCGGTGAGAGGAAGCCTGCTACATCTTCAAGAGGAGGAACGAGAAAGGGATATGGAATTTTTACACGAGGAGTTTTGCTAAGACGGAAGTTATTGAGGTTGACAAAGAAACTATGGATATTTTCTTGGAGTTGTTAAGCAAGCGGATCCCCCAGCTGAGACTCAGACTACCGTCGGCGAGTGTGGGGTGGTGGTTACACAAACCACCTCCTTAAAATTCAAATTCGCATTCACCCGATGAAACAAAAAATAACAGAAGGGATTTGACAGACCGATGGTAGAAAGGAGTTACAAGAGCATAAAGGAAGCCAAAAATGGTGGGAACCTGTGCTATTGATACGTATGTGAAAAATTGAAGGTTTTGATGAAAGTTTGCAAGTGAAAATTTATGTTTTTAATGTAATTAGACAAGTTTCCGTAGCACATAAATTAAGTTTTAAACTCAATTTTGTAGCATAAAATAGAGACAATAATACTATAACAGAAACACAAGACAACAAAATGATGAAGGAGTTCACCGTTTCTGGGCTACGTCTCCTGGTCCAGCTTCCAATGTTGGGTTTGTTTCATTATGTGATCAAAATATGTGTTTATATGGATTTGCAGTGCTCAAAATGCAAAAATATTGTCTCCAATGGCTCTAGAATAGTAAAAAACCCCTAGTTGGGCTCCTTTTGCACTCAAATTGGTCAAAAACTAACTTAGTTATGCTCCAGAACACTTTTCCTGCTAATTGTCCTATAATTCGCACCGACCTGCTATCCATTCTACAAATTCTGCACTTTTCGGCATCATGGAACGACAATTTCGCCCCGCACCAGCGAGATACGCGTCGGTTAAGGTGCAAATTGTCACCTCTTTAAATGACGCGGTGACCCCATGAGTTGACAGATTAGGGCCACGTGGCACAAATATTGTTATTGATTTCGGGGTCAGTTTGAACTAACACGCCAAAACTTAACTCTTTTGCAATTGTGGTTAGGTGGCAGAACTGTGGTTGCGTTGCATTGCATGTTAACCATAACTCTAACCTCGACTTCTGTTACCGTGGTTGGATCAGTGGTAAGGTTTAAACACCGCACCAATAATCAAACCCGCTCCGGTGACTATTACCAGGGTTATGTTGTGGTGGAGTTTTAAACTCCGTGCCATAATCAAAACCCATAACCAACCTTCCATTACCATGGTTGCTCAGGATATGGATTCCAGAACTGTCAGTTAAACTGACCCTACAATAAACTGTGATATGGTTTATGTTTTCCATGGTTTGGGGCCAGTTAACATTTGAATTCTCGCCAAACATTTGAACCATGCTCTGAATTCAGGTTGGTGATTACCATGGTGTTGGGGTCGGGGTTGATTCGGCACCCTTGGCTTGCCTGACCTGTGGCCTCGTGGGTTCGGGTGGACTGAGGGCCAGGGGTTAACCTCGACTTCGTCCCCCGATGTTCAAAGTTGTAAAGTTTAAATAGAAGTCAACGACTATACATTGTAAGAACCAATGTGGGAAGAGTGGTAAGACTCTTTGTTGCTATTCAGTCGGTCGCAAGTTCAAACCTCCCCGAGGCTTTGCTCGACCCATACCAAAATTTACCATGACGTCAAGAGGCCACGTGGTAGCCAACCATTGGCCCATCACCATTCAACCACCTCAATGAACCAACAACCAATCAAAACTGAGGAAAATTCGACCAATTAGAATAGGACACTTGATGAACAACCATTGGCCAAGAAAAATACAAGCAACTGCCCAATCACTTGCTTAGTTAGCATACGACTGCTGACTATGCATACCTACAACCTAATTACAAAATTTTAGTTGTTTAGAAAAATGACCATAACGCATATCATGAGCATACGATATTAGTTTTGAGCGATTCAAGTTTTGTTGGATTCGGGGCGATGAGATCTTCGTTTTGTCGCTAGTTTCAAGCACTTTCGAACACTTTGAATTTTGAGCACTTTACTGATCCACTAGATATTCCTCCCCACTGAAAGATTTTGGACATCCAAAATTTGTTTTTCAGTGAACAAACAAATGAGGGTATAGTTCCCTCACCCTTCCAATCTCAATCCATTTGGGTTTTCTTGGATTTGTCGCTTTGAGCCTCACATGAAAGTACTTCACTTTCCCTTGTTTTGAAGTCCTTGTTTTTTTGTCAAATATGATATCTTGCTACAATTTTTCAAGATAGTGAGAAAAGAGAATTACCCTCGAAGGAATTTGAACATTCCCTCCTTTATATTCAAACAAAGGAGACTACATCAATTTCTACCTCATCAATGAAGTTTGCTATGATGGAAAATATAAGTATGCATTTTATTGTCACTTGCAATTTTGCATTGTCACACACCCAACCTAAAGGATAAGGTTTAGGATGAGGAATGGTTTCCAAGTTTAGTTTCTTGACATTGTCTTTTGAAATGAGGTTTGCTTGTGATCCACTATTAAACAAAGTATCTATCTTGGTATGTTTTGAAATAACTCTAATGTGGAAAATCTCTATTCTTGTTTTTTCATGTTGAGTTTCATTAAGGCAATTTGAAGAACTAGTACTTGTAATGGAGTTCTTACCTTTCACTCCCATGGTTGTGATCTTTGTTTCATCTCCGGAATCAGAATGTTGTTGTAGAGTTGCAGCAAACTTTTCTTAAACCTTGTTGTTAAAATTTTTGGGTCTCATCTCAGGATGAAGTTTCCAACAATGGTCTTCATCATGGCCTTCTTTGGAACAATGCTTACATGTGAGTTTTTCTCTCTCCTTCTTGATGGAAACATTCTTCTTCCCTTTTCCTTTGAACTTCCCCTTTCCTTTGTCTCCAGACTCAAATGAGTTCTCACTAGTTTCTTCATAAACATTCTTCCCTCTTGCCTCTAGATGTGTTGCTTGTACACAAACTTCATCTAAATTTGTAAGGCTAAACATGAGAATAGTGTGTCTCAAGTAACTATGTAAACCTCCAATGTATTTGAGTGTGGCGTCTTGAGAAATTAAATCTATACCCAAAATCAATGTTTTCCTTCCAAAATATTGGGTATAAATTTGTGCACTTTTACCCTTTAATTGCCTAAAGTTTTGCCAATCCATTATATCTTTCTGCATGTATGCTAAAGGATAAATATATTTTCTTAATGCAACAACAAAATCATTCCAAGAGGATAAAACGTTACCATGTTTCTTCATGTCTTCTTGAGTTTTGGCTTTCCACCAAATGAGTGTTGTACTTTCCAACCTTAATGAAGAAAGTTGAATCTTGGTCTCATAATCTTTGATCCTTTGTATCTTGCAATACACTTCAAGCTGACAAACCCAATTATCTAATTTCTCGACATTTATCTCTCCATTATACATAGGAAATTCAAACTATATGTCAAGTTTTAACAATGGAGTTTTACCATGTCCCTTTGGAGAATGTGGAGGTGTTTGTGAAGGGGTTGATGTAGAATATGTTGATGGTGAAGATGAAGGTGAGGAGAAAGGTGGAGGTAGAGGTGGTTTATCACCATTTCCTCCATTCCCTTTTGGAGGTTTGTCTCTATTTCCTCCATTTCCCTTTGGAGGATTTGAGCTCTCACCTTGCAACCTTGAGTTCCTTTCTTCATGAAGAACTTTCAACATCTCAGTTATGTCAAAGAATGATTTTCTAAAATCCCTCTCATCCTTAGTCATATTGTTAGGCTCCCCTTCATGTGTCATAACTGGTGAGGCATTTTGTGACACTTGAGGTGAAACTGGTGGTGGAGATTGCGAAAAATGTGCTCTCCTTGAACTAGCTTAAGGACTTGATACCACAATATTTCCTTCTCCTCTTTTGAGCTTCAACCTTGTAAGCGTCAGAAAACACTTACAAGATAATTAAACCCTTAATACAACCAAAGAACCAAAGCTCTGATACCAAACTGATTTGTATATGAAAATTTGAAGGTTTTGATGAAATTTTGCAAGTGAAATTTTATGTTTTTTATGCAATTAGACAAATTTTCGTAGCACATAAATTAAGTTTTAAACTTTGTTTTGAAGCATAAAATAGAGACAATAATACCATAACAGAAACAAAAGACAACAAAATGATGCAGGAGTTCACCCCTCCTGGGCTACATCCCCTGGTCCATCTTCCAATGTTGGGTCTATTTCATTATGTGCTCAAAATATGTGTTTACATGGATTTTTAGTTCTCATAATGCAAAAATATTGTCTCCAATGGCTCCAAAATAGTCAAAAACCCCTAGTTGGGCTCTTTTTGCACTGAAATTGGTCAAAAATTGATTGTGTTATGCTATAGAACATTTTTCTGCTATCTGTCCTACAATCTACACCCACCTGCTATCCATTCTACAAATTCCGCACTTTTTGGCATCGTGGAGCGACAATTTCACCCTGCACTAACGAGATTCGCGCCAGTTCTAGTGCAAATTGTAGCCTCTTTAAATGGCATGGTGACCCCATCAACTAACGGATTGGGGCCACGTGGCACAAATATTGTCGTTGATATCGGGGTCGGTTTGAACTAACACGCCAAAAATGAACTCCTATGCAACTATGGTTAGGTGGTAGAATTGTGGTTGGGTTACACTGCGCACCAACCATAACTCTAACCCTGAATTTCGTTACCATGTTTGGATTTGTGTTAAGGTTTAAACACCGCACCAATAATCAAACCCGCTCTGGTGACTATTACCATGGTTTATGTTGTGGTGGAGTTTGAAACTCCGCGCCATAATCATAACCCATAACCAATCTTCCATTACCATGGTTTCTCAGGGTGTGGGTTTCATAAGCACTAGTTAAAATGACCCCACAATAAACTGTGATATGGTTTATGTTGCCCGTGGTTTGGGGCTGGTTAACATTTGAATTTCTGCCAAACATTGAACCGTACTCTGAACTGAGGTTGGTGTATATAACTGTGGTGTTGGGGACGGGGTTAAACTCGCGCCCCTGGCTGCCCTGACCTGTGGTATCGTGGGTTGGGGTGGATTGGGGGCCAGGGGTTAACCCCAACCTCGTCCCCCAATGTTTAAACTTGTAAAGTTTAAATAGAAGTCGACAACTATACATTGCAAGAAATAATGTGGGCGGAGTGGTAAGAATCAATGTTGCTATTCAATCAGTTGTGTTTTCAAAGCTCCCTGAGGCCTTGTTCAACCCATACCAAATTTTACCATGATGTTAGGAGGCCATGTGGCAGCTAGCCATTGGCCCACATGGCCCTCCACCATTCGATCACTTCAATGAACCAATAACCAATCAAAACTCAAGAAAATTCGACCAATTAGAATAGGACACTTGGTGAACAACCATTGGCCAAGAAAAATACAATCAATTTCTAGTCACATGCCTAGTCAGCGTACGAACTGCTGACTGTGCATACCTGCAACCCAATTACAAAATTTTAGTTTTTTAGCAAAATGGTTAGAACACGATAACGGGAGCATACGATATCGGTTTTGAGTGATTCGAATTGTGTTGGATTTAGGGCAACGAGATATTCATTTTGGCGTTGGTTTCAAGCACTTTCGAACACTTTACTGATCCAATGGATCAGCTCTGATACCATGTCTGAAATACATGGAATGGTGAACACAATGTAAAATAATAAGTGTTGGTTTCATTTACTATTCAAATTATTGTACATTTATACACTTCCTTGTGATCCTTGGTCTTCACATACCAAGTGGTCTCTTGGACTCCCTTTGACTATTTACATTTCACACCAAACCTAAGCATATTAGGTGTATAACAAGGAGGAAGGGCCCTCCTTTTTAGTAGGTATCACTAGTTAGGAACATACTATAGCAATTTTATTTATTTTCTCTCAGTTATGATTCATGTATGATTATTGTTATTGTTACTATTAATCTTGTTCATGCTTTAATGATTGCAGAATTCTAACCTATGTATCATGTAACAACATAGGTCATGTATTGGTCCCTTTGTTAGTGTGACAATTATTTGACTGTGTGTTTCAGAATTTACTTGAGTGAATGGTTTCCAGGAGTTTTATTTCTTTCTGAATATGACTAATTGTGTGACAGAGTGGTTTATTTTGCAATGTGTGTTTATTTTCTGAATGTGTAAGTAAGATTTGAGAGTGTAATAACCAAAATGTTTGAATGTTGACAGTGTTATTACAATGATTGAGTTTGAGATTCATTAGCACTAGTCACAATTTGTCCTTGCATATACTTTGTGTGATAGCATTGAAATAAAAAGGCTTACCCAGTTTGACAATTAATGTAAGAGTTAGATCTGTTACTTTGAATTAAAAGAACAATTGTTTCGCCCAACACTTCCATTAAATCTTATGCAAAGCCTCTCAAACTTGATATGAAGATGTTGCATGTGCTCAAAAAACCTTGTAGGCTACTCATGTTCAATTGCCTCCTTCATTGCCATTGCCTTCATCATAAGAATTAAAATGTTTAAAGGATTACTTCAACAAGTATCTTATGCACACTTTAAATGGTGAGATTTATGTCACACCATGAATTACAAAACTGCAACTATGTCGCACATGTCTAATCCACTTAATATGCCATGCATTCTCAACCTTGCACCCTATGTAGATAAATTAGAGAGGATTGTAGTCACTTTGAATGAAATTTTTTCATTACTTAAACTAACTTATACATATATATTTTAAAGTAATAATTGAAAAACCCTTGGAGTAACATGCAATGGGTTTTCAATGTTGCATCAATATGGCTCCCATGGCATCTCTATAGGCACCCATTTCAATCTCAAAGTCTCATGAATGCTAGTAAGGCAAGAAAAATATAAGTTGTGACTCAATATTTGATCTATTCGAGTGCTTCCCTTTGTGTGACTCCTTAATTGAAATACTTAGTTTGTAGTTCAATACATTAAGAGAGTGTGCGACATGGGAAAACTATGCAATGAAATTTATAAGATAATTCATGATCTTTGCGAAGCTTTGTAAGTTCTAAATGCTCTTTGGTAGCAGGAAAATAAGGGTGGTTGAAAGATTTCCCAAATAAATTCTCAACTAAGTTCACATATAATCCAAGATAAATAAGTATTTTTATGTCTAAATGTACCCTTCTATTGTAACAGTGTTTTAAACACATGACCTAAATGATTCAAATGATCTTCTCATGTCTTGTTGAAAAAAAGTATGTCATCTAGGTACATGATCACAAAAGAGTCAATATATGATCTTATCACTTTTTTCCTCATATTTGTGAAAATTGAAGGCATTAGTAAGAATGGATATCATTTTCAACCACTTACAAATGTTTCTCACCTTTTGAAGGTTGGCTTCAAGATTTTTATATATATATGTGTACTTAGTATGTATAAATCTAATTGTAATTAAACTTCATGTTCATGTTGAACTTATTAAAGTATTTATCTCCCCAAAGTTAATGAATATATTTTCAAAGTGTGGTTATGGATATTGAGTATCAATGTCGATATAGTTTAAGAATTAATGGTCCACACATATTCTTTATTTACCATCCTTCTTTAAGATTAAGATAGTAAGAAATCCATAAGGGGACGAGTTGATTCAAATGTGGTTCTTATCTGGCAAATCCTATTTTTTTTTCTTGATCTCCTCATTTTCCAACATTGAAGTCATGTAAAACACCCCATTTGATATAAAAAAATCCCTAATGCAAATATTTTGAGTGCTAAATTGTGTGAATTATGGGCATTTACATAGTTCTAAAAATAACTAATGATAATGTTGCACTAATTTTTTCATTTACTTTTGTTATTTTGACTTAACTTACCACAATAGACCTAGACATAATAAGGTTATGGGGTCATAACATTGATGGGAGAGTGTCACTCTCTCCTCTTTCTCCCATAAAAAGAAAATAGCAAATTCCCTAGAGGTTTTGATCAGTCTATGGCTTTGATGGTTGAAACAAGCACAAAAGGTATTTGATATTTTAACATTGTCACTAAGTAAGATTGGCCATTTTTGACAAGATTGTACTAGGTCAAATATTATTAATAGAATACATCTCATCCCTGCATATATTGATTATCAAAAAATATTCCACACATGTATAATAGGATAAAAACAAAATCAAATTTCATTTATATTGTTTGTTGAGATAACAAACTTCATGGATTGAGATTAACCATTGTAGAGGTTGATCGTTTATTTCAAAGACTTTTAGATACAACAAATTTGATTTACATTTGTGTTGGATGTGCAAAATATTTTTGTTAGTATGTTAACCCAAGAGATAGGATTGGAGATTTAGAGTCGTAGGTAAGATATGTTTCTTCACTACTACCTCTAAGATGATCCCACTTGTTACCCAAAAACAAACATTGTAGGTACAGTACCCTTTAAATATGGATCTTAATTAAGATTTTTTCCCCATGATCTATACAACTAAGATGCATTGTTATAAAAAAATTACTTTCTATCATGATGTTGGGTACCAATATCTCATTCTCTCCTTACTCACCCATAGTCAACTTCTAACACTTTTATAGATCTAGTCTCGAACCAATATCCATCCTTACAATGCCCTTTACACTTACTATATTATAAAAGAGAATATTATTCATGTTTAATTTTCCCTATCATTCTTTAGGTGACTTATAATTAGTATTTTATTCTCTAGTTCAATTGAAACATTTTCTCAGTTGTGTCATCATTTGCAATATTTATCTTTTTACTTTGACTATAACTGATATCAACAACATTTTCAAACTTCCTCCAATAGCCCTTAGGCTCTCCCAATTTAGCATTTTGAAAAATTTCTTCAAGTATGTAAATATGAACCATCTTAATCTCCCTTTGAATTTGTGTGATCGACCTACCAACGAATTTGGTCACCACCTTTAATTCTTTACTGATCAACCTTTGTTGAGTTGGTGAAGTGATTGAATGCTTGGATGTTAGCATATACCATATATTGGGACTTTTATCACAAGTATTTCACCTATTTCAATTGACTTCATAGTTAGCAAGATAAACTCTATCATTAATAGAAGCTTTCAATTTTTTCCATGTCATGGCTTGTGTGACATTAAGTAAAAATTCATGCATGCATAAATTTTCTCATTAAAGTAGAACTTCCTTGTGCATGTATAACGTTGAGAAGGTACCATTGTCTTAATTTTTTAATTATTACACTTCGTAGAGGAATCGTACTACATAAACTAATTGTTATTTTACAAAGCATCCATGTGACCATCATAGAACGAAATATTCACCTTGGTTTCCACATCGATAGAGGAACATATATTTGACAATGAAACTTATGAAATCCAACCAAATCTTGGGTTGGGATTTTCATAGAGTGATTTGGGTGGATATAATAATGTGTGGTGTGACAGTCTGGGTGAGGTACCACACTACCTAAATAAGGAAGGCTCAAGATAAGGGCATTTGGAAGGTTTGGAAATTTCCACCCAAATTTTGAGAGAAAACTGGGAAAAATGGGAAAGAGAAGGTAAGACAAGAAGGGAAGAGGTAGGAACCTAAGTTTACTGGGAGATTATTCTTATTAATGACCAAAATAGAGTAGACTAGGGTTTATATCAGAGTTTATTAAGTTGATTTATAAAAACTGAAAATCAACTTGTTGTTAACGGTGTTGGAAATCTGCCAACAAAGGGGGTCTCCTCGATGTGAAGTCCCAATTAGACCTCACACTATTTGGAGCAGGAGCCCCATCTGGAGTATCGACTCGGTGCCATGTATCCTTGTAGATTTTCCTTGGCTACAAAGTTCAACACGAGAGAGTAATACAAGGGTATTTTCAGATGAAAATGTGAGTATACCTTGTGAAATGTTTAATTGTGGAAAGTATCAAGGTCCTTCACTGAAAGGGAAGAGAAAAGTAGGCCCTTTAAAGACAATTAATAGTACTAATCTAGAAAATGCACACTAGCATATACATATGAATGAACAATTGATCAACTAGCGAAATAGTTCACAAGGAAGTAACGATTGTTAAAGCAAATACAACATGCCTTCAACAAGATAAGTACCAAAGCCACTGAAATAGTTCAATTTCCTTAGTACAAATGAAAAAAAACATACATCACAAACATTCAGAGAATAGTCTTACAATATTCACGACATATGCATGAAAGTGTGCTGGCTCAACGAGCTTCTGAATTAAGTAAAATTTCCAGGATACATCAAGATAGTGAACACTACTAGCCAAAATAGTGGATCATTAGAGTAGTCACTCGCTCCTCCAAAATGAATATCTTCCTCTCCAATTCCTAGTAGGATGATCGAAGGTCAAAAGTCCTTTTGCATGAAAAATGAGGGTGTATATATAACAAATGGGGTGATCATTCACCTTCCTTGACACTCTTGGACTACCCTCATGACTGTTCGACTTCTTTATGACCTTTTGACTTCCTACATGAATTTTTACATTACATGGATGAGTCTTGGACTTCCACTTTACATTACATTTCTCCCATATAGAATTTACATAATTCAAAAAATGACGTGGCATATGATGACTCGTGACTCAACATGACATGATACTAATGAGATGGACTTGACGATGACATGGCAATATCAAGTCACCCTTTGTTGCTAGTTTCTTTGTGTCTTCTTGAAAGATGTTGCATGCTAATCTTCTTCCTCCTCCTCTTGAATTAAAGATAATATTTCTTCAATGTGATCTTGATCTTTTGTTGTAATATTGTGTTCCTTCGTCTTCTCACCTTATGATCATTTGGTCTCTTCAGCTCTATAGGCGTCTTCTAGCATGGTCTCCTTCTCCTTTTTGTCCTTCATCATCCTGTCATAAAAAGATAAAGTACCTGCAACTGGAAACCATTCATGACAAGATGACATCAGTCCGAAAAAACCTAATCTAACATGTTTTATGAAATCACTTGTTAGGGTTGGAACTGGTGACTGGTTGAGTGACTGACTTAGGGATTGCACAGTTCTAGAGGCCAAGGTATGGTACCGAGGCTTGAGATTGCAAAATGCATAGTTCAAGATGGACAGTGTCAAAGGATTTTCACAATTGAGGGGCTCAAGAGCTCAAGGCTAGGGATTGAGGTTTGAGGTTTCCCAATGTGCAGTTATGGAAGGACAGACTTAGGGAACTGCATAGTTGAGGGACTCGGGTGAAGATTGAGGCTTGAGGCTTGAAGTTGCCTAATGCACAGTTCTGAGAGGCCATGCTAGGTGGTTCAAGAGCTCAAGTTTGGTGCTCGAGGCTTGGAGTTTCTGAATGCACAGTTATGACAAGAGAACATGTTCATGGATTACGTAGTTGCACAACTCAAGGTGTCAAGCTCAGAGCTTGAGGATTGAAACTACACAATGCGCAATTTTGGTTGACTGTGAGGCATAAATTTCACAGTTTTGAAGCCCAAGGGTCAAGTTTTGGCACTGTGACTGTGAAATGCGCAGTTCCAAGAGGCAAGGTTAGGGCTTGAGGGTTTATACTGCGTAGTGCGCAGTTTAGGAAGGCTGAGTGAGGTCAAGTTTAATGGGAGTAAATTTTTCGGATAAGGCTAAGTGTCAGACCAATGAAGCTTTGGTGAATAGATACAAAAATATATCATGATCTCACACTAAAATAATTGATGAAACAACATTTAACACTCAAAAAACATGAACAACATGATGCCCTCAATGTGACAGTGATACAACATACCTTTCCAAGTGTGACACAAAAGGTACAGTTTGTGACGACACTTGTTCGATACTGCATAAATATTTGGGAATGAGTGTAAAACATGTCTACATGACTAGAATGACTCATCAACAACAAATTACCTTTTGAAACAAGCCAAAACTCCACTTTATACGATAATCAACACTTCTAATGCCAAAAGACAACATTTGCTATATGCAGAAAAAAGTGCGAGCGACACTTGCGATATGCGGATGAAGATGAAAGTGACACATTTCAGAGAAAAGATAACATGAAAATGACAGTAATTAAAGTGAAATCAAGAAAAAGCGACATTCGGAAACATGAAGACGACACTTGTGAAAGTGGAGGTGCACAAAAGAGATAATTTGAAATATCACCGAAATAGAAGTACAAACGCAGCTAGAAGTGAGAAACTATCAATGGTAATGCACACTGGCTATCAATATGAATTGAACATTGCATGGGCACGATCTTGGTGGGTTGTGTTGGGTCTATTCAAGCTTGTGTGAAGGAATGTGCTCATGAATTCATTACGAATTGAGCATGTGTGAGCAGGTGACTTCAACACTTTACAATCCAATAAGGGAGCTCAAAGACTTAATAGAGTATCAACCGAACAAGAAGTGACTATGGAACGATCGCTCGAAAGATCCAAAATAGGCTCCAAAATTCAATTATAGGCAAAATTTTGGAGGGTGTTTGTCGCAGTGACAACACTTGGCAACACACTGGTAGAACTCCAACTTATTTGCCTGGGTAAATTCTTTGTGCAGGGTCTAGTTCTTCAGGGAGTATTGATTCATCGTTTGGATTACTCCAACTTCCCCACTTACTCTGTATGTAAACATAATCCCCTTAATTATGTCTCGGTTGAACACAAACATATGACCAACAATATTACAATGTTTCGAAACAAGAAAGGGTAATTTAGTTCACGAGCTTTATATTTCTAGAGTATAGTTTTTCATCTCTGGTGTTGCTCTACTATCAACAGGTTTGGAAAGTACGCTGACGAAGTCACTTCAGGAACACAAACATCGCTCCACTGCCAGCGAGCCTAGACAGTACCCCGATGGAGTTGCTTGCTTCACCTCCATGCGTAGGAATCCTTTATCTTCTTTCACCATTTATTTATTTATTTTATATGGGATTATGCATTGACACTTATTTATTTCATGGGTAGAAGAGGGATCCTGACTTATTGAGAGAAAATTAGGTTGTAAGACCTCTGATATTGGTTTTCTTGTTTATATTTACCCCATGTCCTTCTCTACTTGATTGGATCAACATGGAAAACACTGAAACGTAAAGAACTAACTATAGTGATGATGTTTCTAGAATAAGCATGGATATCATGGTTTGACACAAAGCTTCCCCCATGCAAGTATCATATTTTCCATCATAAGATCGTCAACCAAAATATAACCAAGACGAAGAAGAAGCATAGAAGGTTATCCAAATGTTGCAGTGTCACAAAACGCTCTTCTATTTTTCCACATTGTCTTCGAGCCAAAGGGAACATTCTTCGTGCGAATTATTATTGAACAAAACATGAAAGAAGAGACAAGACACAACAAAAAAAACCAAAACCAAAAGGAAAAATAAAATGGGGGGGAACCAGAAAGAGGATGAAAGACAAAAGTTAGAAAACACATAAGAGAGACTACATAAAGCGAGTGTAGGATGAGTGCAAAAGGGGGAAATAAATGCATGGAGACCTACTCCTAACCTAACAAGCTAGAAGGTTAGGGTTAATTATAATTAAATTCCCAGTGAAGCCATCATAGTTGTTCCCAACCTACAATCACAAAGATATGACCAATTAAAACTGATATAAGCAATGCACAACATAAAATATAGGAGCTTGAATAATTTTCACAACGAATAAAAGGTCTTGCCTGTCAGCATAAGTATGTGTCACAATTACTACTTGTACTTTTTATGGTCCCATATTTTATTGGATAAATTGATAATTATCTCTTGACTTGTGTCTAAATACGTTGTAAATAATATTTCGTCTTGCAAATTATTTATGAGGAAAGAAAAAAAAATAAAAAATAAAAGGAAAATAGGAAAAGAAAGGGGATGTAAAAAATAAAAAGATATATATGAGAAAAATGTGAAAGAAAAAAAGAAAAAAAAACTCCAATAAGTGAGCTAGTCTAAATGCCACTCAATAAAAAAAAAAGATGTATAAACTTAGAAAAAATAAAAAGTATGCTTGCTAGTCAAAACACAACATTAGAGATAAATTAAGTATTTTTAAAGAAATTAATTGCATGGTATAAATAGGATTAATTAAGTTATAATAAAGTTATTTTGGAAATAATGTTTTGTCGTTATGCAATAAAAAGTGTGCAAAATCCAAGGACGACGATCTAACCCCCGAATCAACGGTGGGCCATTGGGTTCGGAACCCTACAACCCTCTGATGGTTGAACACAGGGGGTGGGTGGGGGGAGGTCTAAAAAGTGGGATTTTCTTTTCAGGACATGGCACTGTCTCATCCTTTTCGCCCCCTCCCCCCCTTCCGAAATCCACTATTACTCTCTCGCCAAACAAGTTAACCGTTAACCCTGTTCCCCTGCTCCATCCCTCTCCCGTAATGTATCCCCTTACCTTCACTCCCATATTGCCACATATTATGTATCGCTCGTCCCCACTCCCTCTACCATTACATCCTTCTCACTCCTCATCCAACCTAGCCCGCCACGTGGCCTACCCGCTACCCTAATCAATGGATGTGCTCCATTAATGTTTAAAACCCAAACGGTAATCCATTCATATATAAATTGACCATTGTCCCGTTCTGGTTGCCCCTCCCACGTATTGTTCTAAAGTGTTGAATATGAAAATTTGTCAGAGTGAACTAGTAATCAGTTGAACCTGTCATCACGACCCCAATTAGCAAAACTCGTACAATGTCTAGTCATCAAGCTCACTTGTCACAACCCCAATTATTGAGCCACCAACCTTCATTTGATCTAATTTCCAGGTAATTGCAGCAATTATTTTCTTTTCTTTTTCATCATGGCCCCTAAAGGAAAATCCAAGAAAAATCCCATGCTACCTCTTGTCATAGACCTATACAACCTGCCCCTGGTAGATCAGGAATATAAAAGTCTCGAAACCAGTTGTGAGTTCGATCTTTATGAACTTCACAACTAGTTCAAACAAAACTTTCTTGATCACAATGATGAATTGAATTTGTGGGAATCCTTCCTACCCCAATTAATTTTTCCCCAAACCCATCACTTTCCCGAGTTTGTGGCATGGTGCCATTTTTGATATATTCCTAGTTAGAGGGAAATTGTAGCCCAAAATGGTGACATTCTTTTCACCATAACCCTTGAGTCAATAAATCAAATGTTACAAATTTCAAATAATGACTCTCTGAAACCATTCTTGGTTGAGTCCCTCTTGGATCTCTACAAGAAGCTTACCTTCCTTAACAGAGCTATTTTTTTTGAGATTTTACTACCTAAGTATGCCCAATTAACTAAGAAAATTCCTATTTATCCATCCTCCATCCTCCATCTTCCATGAAATGACAAAGCAAATGATCTCCATAGTTTATTTTTTACTAGTATATAAATCCGATCAGTGGGTTGATGAAGCCATCATGGGATTTTTGTCAGTTTTCTCAAAGGATGAGAAACCCTCAATTATCTTCAATTATAGTGAGTTATTAGTAATGTCATTCATGAAAAATTCCTAAATTTTTCGATAGAGGGGATCTTCAAGTATGCTTCAATTTTAGTGTATTTATTTGTATTCCATGAGGCAGGCCAATTTCAGTTTACATTAGAAAAAATGAATGAGCAAGGAGATGCCCAATCTGTATTCATTGGACGTCTTTGGTGTAGACATTATACAAACAATATGTATACCAATGGATTCAATCTGATCATGCGATATGCTAAAGCAAGATAATGAATCCTTCTACAACTTAATTGCGGAAAATAAACCCGATCGCACAATCACACCAAGTAAAAGAAAGAAAGAAACCAATCCACAACACACATATTTTTCCCGGGGAAAGCTTGCTGCTCAAAACCCCTATATCTCTATTGTATAATGAACTAAGGAATCATGAAACAATATAATGCACTCTTCTCACAAGAGTCTGCTACACTATCTTGACTGTCTCACATTGATCTAGACAAAATTGGTCCAACACGTAGCCAATTCTCAGCTTGTCTTCAACCTGCATTTCTCATGCAATTCATGAGGAATGCAATCCCTATTATTTAGGAATTTAAGTTTTCCTTGACTGCACAAACATCATGGGAAATCCTATGGTGTTTTAACTGCATCCGGGCAATTTTCTAAAAATACAACTGATAGTTAACTTCACTTTAACCTTTATCTCAACTGAGTCTTTATCAGAACTAACATGCATGAAGCTATTAATAGTAAATCATCAGTCACTTGATAGATCACTACATGTGAATTAAATATAATTTAATTCATTTGACCTCTCACTAGTGCAACAATCAATTACAACTAGTTATACTGACTTTAACTCAATTAATTGAGTTAACTGATTTCTCATGCATTAAAATAATGCACTAATTGCAACTTGGACTAAAAAAATAATAGAATCACTCTACATGCCTCACCAACCACCCTCAACTCGAAATTCATGAGCTAACTGAGCCTATCACACTCAGTTAACTATTACAAGTTTTTATGAGATAAGATTACAATTTCTTGTCCAATTTAATTAAGTGAAAATTAAATTAGACACATTTCCAATTTATTTAATAAATTGGCTTGCACACTAATGTATCACTAGGACCTATCACTATGTGACCTGTGATCCCACACTAGTGTGTGTGTTGTCATGTTGTTGCTGGATGCCAATTTCATTGTTTCTTGTTGCAAATTTCAACACTTCCTCTCAACAAGAAAGGAACCAATATGTCCTGAATTGGTACCTTTGGAATGTTCTTGCATGCACACATGCAACTCTTGCATGCAACACTTCTCTAGTGTTGTTCGCACATGCAACTATTGCATGCAACACTTCTCTAGTGTTGTTAGCACATGCAACTCTTGCATGCAACACCTCTCTAGTGTTGTTCGCACATGTAACTCTTGCATGCAACACTTCTTTAGTGTTGTTCGCACATGCAACTCTTGCATGCAACACTTCTGAAGCTGAATAGCCTCCAAACAACTAAATCAGTATAATGCATCTGTCATTAGAGGCGTCTCATTGTTGGATCCTACTGCACATGTCTACTAAACTCTTTGCATTGTTGACATATGCATCCCTGCATTCTGCACTGCTGCCAACTCTAATCTGCGCTCCAGTATTCGACACCTGTCACTCTGATTTCTCTCTTCCAGACATTTGAATGCATAAACCTAACCAATCCTTCCTACTACTGTTGTATTATGGGCTCCGCGTAGCCAGGTTCGATCCATGGGACACACCATCTCAATGAACCCTGCCCAAATTTCTTCTTGGAATTAATTTTGCACATCATCCCACCTCACACCTAGAGGTATAGCTGCATGTACTCCCTCTGCCCTTCTGGCTCGAAATTTCCCCTTCCTAGAGGTCTCTGCTTGAGTGGACTCTTCCACTTGGTCTCCTCTCTACTTCTCCAATTGTGGCTGCTCCAAAACCTTTTGAGACTAATTCTAAGGCTGAATGTTGAGAGATAATTTCTCCCTCTCAACCACCAAGTCATTAAAAACTAATTTTCTCCTCAAAGCTTTCCATGCATCCTCAACCTCAATAGCATACAGGTTCTTGAATCTTGAACCGATCTGCTTCACCTGTCATGTGGCTATGTGTTTAAGGAAAAATTTTTCTTTTCTAAACATCACCTCATAACCATGGTCTTCCAATACCGCTACGTAGACAAGATTCTTCTTTAGGCCTGTAACATACAAAACATCTGATAGCCTGAGATGGGAGCCATTCTCCCTTTAAAAGGTAACTGTACCTATGTCGGTAGCACTATACCTCTCGTCATCTCCAAACTCTATGCTCTGTTGGAGGTCCTTCACCAAGTCACTGATAAGATCTCTATTCCCTGTCATATGGAACAAGGCACATGTAATATTCCTAAATTAGCACACAACTAATTGGAATATTAATTTTTTATTTTGCTTCTTAGTTTGAAGAATAAGAGGGTATGGAGACCCATAAATCTCCTTAGTAGGAATAAAGACACTCCTAATGTGAATGGAGGACATCTAAAAGCTGGATTGAAGACCCTTATGTGTGAAAAGGGGTTGGAACATGTAGACTGGGTCAACCTTGACCAAATCAAACAACGCTGGTATGGAAGGAGTGGCATTCATTGAGGGACAACACAGTTTTGGAGGGAGACTCCATGCATCGAATTAGTGGCTTTAATGAGTGGGGCCTAAGGTGAGGAAGCTCACCAAGAATATAAGGAAGGGGATGGCAGCCATTGTGGGCATGATTGGATTATTATTTGTTTATGGTTTGTTAAGACTTTGAGCTCTTTTCAGTTGTTTAGCTAATATTGCAGTGTTGTTTAGCACAAGGGTGTTCCCGAGCGGGAATCCCACCTTCATCCTTGGGGGACTTTGAGTGCCTACTCAGGAGAAGTATTTGCACTACATTTCCACATTCCGACATTTGGTCAAGCTACAAATTTCTTCAACAACACAGTTTCTTCTTAGAGTTGTGCTGTGTTGCAGGGTGCAGCAGTGGAGGTTTGTATTGGGTGTTTTCTGAGCTAGTTTTGTAGTGGAGGAAGGTTTCCTTCCATTGGGAGACCAGTAAAGAAGCCCCTTGGGCTTTATTGACATATTTGGCACCAGGCCAAGGAGATATTATCCCCTACAACGTAGTTTAAGTCTGGATATGCGTTCTTTTAGGGAGGAGTTGCAGTATGTGTTTTGGGAGGTGATTTCTTTAGTGGAGGGGGCATCCTTCCATCCAGAGGATCTATTGGAGAAGAGTTGTAGGATTCTACATCAGCTTCAACCACATCTTCTCATTTCTATTCTTGCAATAAACCTTTAGCCCTAGGGTTTCAACTTACATTTGCATATTGTATGCATTTTCAGGAAACCCTCTTGGGTTATCTTGGAAAGGTGATATAGGGCCTAATTCTGCTTGTATAACATCTATTGAGGCACATATCATTATATTTGTGTCATTGTATGATATCCAACTGTAGTTATGCACGTTATGACTGTGCTGTAGTAGCTCTCCGACATTTTGTATTGTAGCAACATCTCATACTTGGGAGTGATTATTTATGGGAGGCTTGTTCCTTACATCATATGATTTGTGCCTCACTATTTGTATTGATTTGCTGTTCTTATACATAATGTAATAGCTCCATATTGGTCTCCATTGTTGATGTGTTGATTTGCACTGCTATTTCCATATTTATGCACTATATTTTTGTTTTTCCCATTTGGGAATATTACAGTGGTATCAGAGCATAATCTTGGCTCAGCCTGTGGATCTTAGCCATTATGTTATTAGGAGAGTAAAAAGAAGGAGAAAGAGATCATAATGATGGAATGAATGAGTTTTATCTCATCTCTTTCAGATCTACGAGGGACCTCACCAAGGAGGTCAAGCAAAGAAGAATGTAGAAAAGCAATGAAACCACAATAAGGTTTCAAAATGAGGAAGGTCCATGTACTTCCTATTAACAAAAGAAATAACCAGTATTGCATAGAGCTCAAAAGAAATATACTGTGCCCTTTTCTTTTGAAGAAGAAGATAAAAGGCATGGAGATGGAGGAAACTTAGATCATGAGATTATAAGTGAGTATCTTGCAGAATACAAATCTCAATTAAGAGCTTTCAAGGAGAATCCGACTCTCCCACAATTTATTCAGATCAAAGAAGAAAGGAGACCTTGCAGCTATAGAAGGAGGAAGCACAATAGATTTCTATTGTCTACATTTGATGGGTCATCCACATGCACAACAAGGGCTAGGGGAATGAAGTTGGATGCATTCTTCCTGCTACAGATAGTAGTAGAAAGAGAAGTTGTTGAGATTGCAGCGTTGCACCTTGAGGGTGAAGCAAAAATTTGGTGGCTTAGCCATTTGAGTCATGCCAGAGTGACTGCTTATGAAAATTTTACTCAAAGGTTGATCAAAAAGTTTGATATGAAGAAACCATAGAAGCCAAGGGAAGATTTCCATATTATTATTCCATAGGAGAAGACACCTTGACCACCACTTGCTGTAGGAGTACTTGCACCAGGAGAAGGAACACTTGCACCTTTGCAAAGTGGTCTTGATCTCTTGACATTTAGAGTCCCATGCACTAATCTAGAGATGCATGAGGAGGAGGAGACTTATACCAAAACTGGTGCAGCCATAGAGGAGCAACCATCATCATTAGTAGTTGGGGAAGTCATCACACCAGTGGGAGGAACCCTTGTAGCAGTATAAGATGTTCCCAAGAAAAATCAAGGTATGAAAATGTTTCCACTTTTTGTTATTTCAGCACATCATATGGAAGGTTGTGGGGACATGCCATTGCATGACCTAGGGTCAAGATACACTGATGATTTGGAGAAACATACTATCATTGCACAGAGGACCCTTGACAGGATCAAGGAGGAGATGTACATTCATCCTAGTATGTCATTGTTGAGCTGCACACAACTCTTGGGGTTGGAGTGTAGATTTTTGGAGGATAGGATGAGTATTGTCCTAAACGATCCAATGTAGAACTATATGTTTAGCATTAAGCATGATCACGAGACAACATATACACCATTGTGGAGATCAACAATGCTGTCATTTAGCAACAGTGATGCGTTGGGGACCCAACCATTATTGGAGCATTACAATGACCATTCTACATGTGTAACAGGGGATAGGCAGATGGTTGATGAGAGACATCTTATCTCCCATTATTATGATGGATCCTTCTTGATGAGCACTTCATAGATCAATGAGAAGATTTTGCCTCGGTATACTTGGATCCTTATGGATTCAACATGGTCATTGATGAGTGGTCTTCATATGGATATCTCCATGAGGCTGCACTTCAACATCCCATGAAGTGTAGAGATATTGATTTGAATTGGGAGGATGGTATTCTCCATTGGAGGAATACCCATTGGGAGCATGACATTAGACACTCACCATTGGTTGGATGGGTGATTTTTATGAGCAAGAGGTTGGTGAGCTACTTGCATATCTATGACACAGGGCAGCAGGAGGCAAGGCTGCGCTGTCTACTCTTGAAAGAGTTTGATCAACATGTGACATATCCTACTTCAAGGGGTATGTTGGTGGTTGGGACTTGGCATGGCACTTGCATCATATGGCAGTAAGGAGTTTGGGTGCATTGTGATGATGTGGTATTCTTCATGTCAATCATCATGTTTTCACCTCCTGGTTTATATGATGGAGGTGTAAGGAGGCAACA
Source organism: Pinus albicaulis (assembly GCA_034641835.2). Classification (NCBI taxonomy): domain Eukaryota; kingdom Viridiplantae; phylum Streptophyta; class Pinopsida; order Pinales; family Pinaceae; genus Pinus; species Pinus albicaulis. Next base: position 736,918,282 of record CM076573.1, on the reverse strand, counting down.
AGATCTATTATTTCTCTGGTTACTCTTGGGAGAGTATGGGCTGATTTTCTCCCATACTTTGCACTATGATTCAAAAGTGGTGGATGGAGACATCTATCACCAGGGTATGATCTTCTTGACTTTGACTTCCAAGCACAAGAAGAAGGATTGGCATGCAGCACATGAGGATTTTCTCTCTAGTGACACTGATTTCATGAGTACATACTGTGATATCATAGAGATATTAACTTGGGAAGGCATCAAAGAGGAGATGCACCATCACATGAGGAGATGCATGGATTATTTGGAGGAGGGACATAACTCTTTGATAGAGTTAACACAGCCACTTCCTTCCTCATTGGGGATGAGAAGAGGTTCATCTATGGTCCACTTCACCAACTTGTTCAAGGTACATGGTAAGGATTGTGTTTATGTGCATCATTATTCACTTACTATGTGTTTGTATTTCTTTGCCATCCATGTACAAGTTATTGCTCCAAGATGGGGTATTATTTCTTATAGACCTCATGATCCATTTGGGGACATGAGCAGTGATGGTGATGGCCAATCCCTAGGAGATGTTGTGGAGATGATATCTTTTTTAGTGTGTGCTCAATATGCACCTCACATCATACACCTTCTCCAAGCATGTGAGAGGATTGTGGCAGTAAGCAAGTGGTTGGGAAACCGCTGATCATATCCTATTCTGAGGCAGTTTGGAGTAAAAATGCGCTGGTTGCACTTGAGGGATCATTATCCTTCTCCAGTATTATATACGGCAGGCAATATAACTCTAATTATGATCCCATATGTTGATGTTTTCCTTATCATTTTTGTGGGCATGGTTGGAGAGATGGCACATAGATTGGATGTTCTTATTAGAGATGATATTCTCCACATTAATTATGTTTCATATCTCAAGGAGAGCATTGGACCATCCATTATTGCTACATTTTATCTCTTGTTTCCTTATGTAATGAGCCATTTGGGTAACTTGAGCACTTGGGAGGTGCCTCCCATGAGCAGATGGGAGGATTTTTTCTATGAATTACCATTTTGGAGGGCGATTCATTTTGTACGGATGATAGCTTCGAGATTAGAGTTCCATATGGGAATGAAGGTTCCCCACACTTTTCAGTTCCATCCTTGCAGTTGTTTGGGGACAAGCAACACTTGGGAGGGGAGGATTTTAATATTCCTAAATTAGTACATAGCTAATTGGAATAATAATTTTTTATTTTGCTTCTTAGTTGGAAGAATAAGAGGGTATGGAGACCCATAAATCTCCTTAGTAGGGATAAAGACACTTCTAATATGAATGGAGGACATATAAAATCTAGATTGAAGACCCTTATGTGCGAAAAGGGGTTGGAACATGTAGACTGGGTCAACCTTGACCAAATCAAACAGCGCTGGTATGGAAGGAGTGGCATTCATTGAGGGACAACGCAGTTTTGGAGAGATACTCCATGCATGGAAGTAGTGGCTTTGATGAGTGGAGCCCACGGTGAGGAAGCTCACCAAGAATATAAGGAAGGGGAACTTCGAGTGCCTACTTAGGAGAAGTATTTGCACTACATTTCCACATTCCGACATTTGGCCAAGCTACAAATTTCTTCAACAGCGTAGTTTCTGCTTAGCGTTATGCTGTGTTGCAGGGTGCAACAGTGGAGGTTTGTATTGGGTGTTTTCTGAGCTAGGATTTTAGTGGAGGAAAGTTTCATTCCATTGGGAGACTATTAAAGAATCCCCTTGGGATTTATTGACATATTTGGCACCAATCCAAGGAGTTATTATCCCCTACAATGCAGTTTTAGTCTGGATCTGCGTTATTTTAGGGAGCAGTTGTAGGGGGAGTTGCAGTATGTGTTTTGGGAATTTCTTCAGTGGAGGGGGAATCCTTCCATCCGGAGGATCTATTGGAGAAGCGCTGTAGGATTCTACATCACCTTCAGCCATATATTCTTATTTCTGTTGTTGCAGCAAACCTTCATCCCTAGGGTTGCAACTTACATTTGCATATTGTATGCATTTTCAGGAAACCCTCTTGGGTTATCTTGGAAAGGTGATATAGGGCCTAGATCTGTGTGTATAACCTCTATTGAGGCATATATAATTATGTTTGTGTCATTTTATGATCTCCAACTATAGTTATGCATGTTATGACTGCACTGTAGCAGCTCTCCAACATTTTTTTTATTGTAGCAACATCTCATATTTGGGAGTGATTGTTTATGGGAGGTTTGTTTCCTTACATAATATGATTTTTGCCTCACTATTTTTTATTGATTTTATGTTCTTATATATAATTTAATGGCTCCATATTGGTTTCCATTATTTATGTGTTGTTTTACACTGCTATTTCCATATTTATGCACTATATTTCTACTTTTACCATTTGGGAATATTACAACACCACTGTCTAAATACCATATGCATCCCATTATACTGCTGGCCATGCATGAAATGAGAGTAAAATCTAGCTCAAACTGTGAAGCCAATGCTTCACCCGCTGCAACTACAGGCTCCTTCTTGCTTGCCTTCTTTTGTGGACAATTCGAAGCATAGTGCCCATGCTCATGACAGTGAAAACATCTGATCTTGGACAAGTATTTCTTACCCGCTTCGCCTTGGGATTTATTTCCACTGGCCTTCTTTGCCTTACTGGCCAAGGAACAATATTCCTCGTCATTAGTCTTGGATGAGGATCCATCCTTGGTATTCCGCCTGAATTCTTATTGTACCAAATTCGACCAAAGTCGCTCCCAATATGGTAGCTTCTCCCTCCCATTGACAGAGTCTTGATAACTATGCTAGCTCTTGGGAAGGCCTAGAAGTGCTAGGCTCACCAAGTCATCATCTACTACATTCACACCAACACTTCCAAGCTCATATCGACATTGAGTGAAATTTTCCAAGTATATTGGTACCGTCTCACCCTACTCCTTCTTGATTTTCTTGAGCTTGTCCTTCATCCCCAACTTCCTTTGGTCACTGTTTTTCTAAAACATATCTGTCAAGGCCTTCCACATTGCATGTGGAGTCGCCATTCCATGGAGACTCGAGAAAATGTGATCATGAACTCCCTCTAATAATATCCCCCTCGCCCTTGCTAACTTATTTTTCCAAGCATCAAGAAGAGCGACGTCTATTATCGCGAGCTTGGGAATATCATTATCAATGAATTCTTTCAACCTGTTGTCCTCCAAAACTGCCTCCATTCTATCTTTCCATGCAATATAATTAGAAATTCCCTCGAGTGCATATTCCAGTATTAATCCATTGAAATCCATATTGATCCGCTTGTCGCACCAACAAAAGTATCTGCAAGTTTGAATATTTTTCAACACAAACTCAATTTATTCTCCACTATTGTGATTTTTGGCGCTTTGATACCATGTAGAAATTATACAAACAATATGTATACCAATGGATTCAATCCGATCATGTGATATTCTAAAGCAAGATACTGAATCCTTCTACAACTTAATTGCGGAAAATAAACAGAATCACACAATCACACCAAGTAAAAGAAATAAGCAACTCAATCCACAACACAAATATTTTTCCCGGGGAAAGCTTGCTGCTCAAAACTGCTCTATCTCTATTGTATAATGAACCAAGGAATCATGAAACGATACAATGCACTCTTCTCACAAGGGTTTGCTTCACTATCCTGACTGTCTCACACTGATCCAGAAACAATTGGTCCAACACTTAGCGAATTCTCAGCCTGTCTTTAGCCTGCCTTACTCAAACAATTCACGAGGAATGAAATCCCTATTCTTTATGAATTGCAGCCTTCCTTGACTGCACAAACATCATGGGCAATCCTATGGTGTTTTAACTGAGCAATTTTCTAAAATCACATTTGATAGTTAACTTCCCTTTAACCTCTATCTCAATTGGGTCTTTATCACAATTGACATGCATGCAGCTATTAATAGTAAATCATCAGTCACTTGATAGATCACTGCATGTGAATTAAATCTGATTTAATTCACTTGACCTCTCACTAGTGCAACAATCAGTTACAACTATTTAGACCGACTTTAACTCACTTAATTGAGTTAACTGATTTCTCGTGCATTAAACTAGTGCACTAACTGCAACTTGGACTCGAAAACTAATAGAATCACTCTGCATGCCTCACCAACCACCCGCAACTTGAAATTCATGTTGTAACTGAGTCTATCACACTCATTTAACTATTACAAGTTTTTATGAGATAAGATTACAATATATTGTCCAATTTAATCAAGGGAAAATTAAATTAGACACATTTCCAATTTATTTAATAAATTGTCTTGCACACTAATGTATCTCTAGGACCCATCACTGTGTGACCTGTGATCCCACACTAGTGTGTGTGCTACCATGTTGTTTATGGATGCCAATTTCACTGTTTTTTGTTGCAAATTTCAACACTTGGTAAGGGAGTATACCAATGAATTTACCTACAGTGACTATGTTGACCAACTCTTATATACAACTTCTTGCCTATTGAATAGTGATGTTGAGCCAAGGGTAGGGCCAAAGATAAAGAGATTTCTCCATCCCAGTGAGCATACTGAGACAGGTGACTGGTACCTGTACCAAAACTACACTAAAATCAGAGTGTATGGATGTGAATCGCCTCCATACAAGTTACCTAAGTTTGTCCCTATGAGGATATTTTCATTAGAGTATATCAGACATATGATTAATATGGATGATCTACATTTTTTTGCAGCAAAGAAGAAGTGCCAAATTAAAATAAAAACACAGGTTTGACCCTTTATTTGAAACACCAGGGCAAAAATAAAGGAAGTTGATTTGATCCTAAAGAAAATGAAATTCAAACTTAGCTTCACCTAGTCATATGACCCCTTTGGCATCATTTCAAAACTTAGAATAGAACATAAGACTACTCCTTATACTCACACTCCTAGGGCTCGGATAGAAAAGTTTATGAATCAAGATCAAAGGGAAGAGAATAATTTACAGGAATTAGAAGAGCATGTTAGTCTACAATGATTTCAAGGACTCCATAACCAAAAGAGAAACAGGACAAGAGGCCAAGGCAAGATGTTTCCCCTTCAGTCACAGAGATTGGAGCGAAATAATTCCAAATCTATAGGAAGAAGGAGAATACCAATCCAACATCATATTTTTTGCATGAAGATGATGTAGAATCTACTATAGTTCTAACAGTTTCTTGTACTCTTGTTTTACCAAGAAATGAAGACATTTTTAAAGGATATCCATTCTCCTCGGTTTCCCAAGATCCTCTAGACACATCTCAAACAACAGAATTGGTTCATGACCAGGTTGAACCAAACATATTTGCCACGTACAAAGAGATTAAGAAGAAAAATGAGATGCTCAAGGCTATCACCTATTCCCAATTTTTGAAATAGAAAACAACCTCACAACATAGGCTTCTCTCTGAATTTGACACAGAGAAAGGACATATGCAAATTTCTTTCCTCCAAGTAGCAGTTCCTTTTCCCAAAACTGCAGATGACTACAAGAAGTATATATTTTCCTTCAATACTAATCAGATTCATCTCATTGATCAAATGGACATGCACAAAAAAATAGGTGAGATGCTCTATTCAAATTTGAAAAACACTGCAATTTAAACATCCAAATTGCAAGCTTCAATCAACAACATCCAGTCTAAGTTAAAACTTGAGAAGATATCCTCTTTGGCTAAAGACACAAAAATTAAATCTTTGGAGGATATAGTGATAAAATTGGGATATGATCCTAAATATGTAAAGGCTACTGAAGAAAATTTTAAAATAAAGAATGCAAACATTGAAACAATAAGGAAGAAACTCAAGCTTCCATCCACTGAAGATCCTCAAGCAAAATAAGTTGGACACTTAGAGAAAGAAAAAAAAACATATGTTCAAGATCATCATTGAAAAAATGGTCAAATTAAACAAATGGATATTGAGATGGATAAGTTGTTAAAGGAAAAGGAACAATCCTCTTAGCTAACATCCATTCCACTCACAACAGTTCCTATTACAGGTACAATTCCCATTGCAGGTACATCGACATCAGAAGCATCCACTTTAGCAGCCATCACAACAGGGGTACAGTCTAAAGATGCACTAGGAAAATTGATCAAGGCCATTGAAGGACTGTCGATCAGAGGGCAGGAAATTGAAAAGCTAAAAGCTCAACTTAAAAAAATCCAGGAACAGAAGTTAAAAATTGAGAATACATATGTAGCAGAGCTTTAAAAGAGTCACAGACTGAGCCAAAGAATTGAACAGCTAGAAAATGAGTCTGTTATGGCTCAAACACTTGCACAGACCAAGGAGAACATATGGGTCGAAATAAAAGAAGATATCATTGAAATTTGGCCCTCTATTGAGATAATTTTTGAGCAGAAGGAACTAGTACAGAGATTAAAGGGGATCGTTGAAAAGATAAAATATAGTTTGGGACAAAAGCCAGGTGAAGCCAATACATTGATAAAGGTTATAAATTCAAAAACTAAGGATGAACTAGAGGAATTTGAGATTACAGACAGGACAAAAACCATCCTTGAAGTCAGAAGAGTCCTTACCAAAAAGAATATGATGTTTAAATTAGAAAATAAATGCCATAAATTCGAGGCCAACATCCATAAATTTCACATAAAATTAAATGTGCTGCATCAAAAGGGGATGCCAGGGCTAAAAGGAATTCGAGACAAGTTAATTAAATTGACAAATTATCAGCAAAATTTATACACCATAGCAAAGGACAAGTCAAAGTTTTCCAGCATCAAAGGAACCATCACAAGGGAAAGCTTTCGCGGAGGCTTTGAAATTTGACCTGATCATTAAACATGAAATAAAATATTTGTTCCTAATCAAGCCAAATTTCCAAGAATATGACGAGGTGGATGAAACTTACATGAAGGTAGTCAAATTCTCCATTCCATATGAGAATAGATGGGATAAGTTGTGACAAATTTTGGAGTAAATATCAATTTTACATCTTCAGCAATAGAGCAACAATTTTTTAGGTCCAGTTATCACTAGCAATCCTCAAAGGTAGTGCCAAGAGCTTGAACAATTTTAATTGTCCTATATTTTGTACTAATTTTATAATCAATTTTTGAGATATTTTGTAAGAAATCTTAATATTTTAAATCAAGATATTTTGTTAAGAATTGTATAAATACTTCATAATTCATAGTATAAGGGCTTGGAATTTGTATGAAGAAAGAATGTTTTTTGATGTAAAGTTGTTTACTGAGCTAAAAGTGATCATTTTCAATAATACATAAAGCTATTCCAGGATTCTCGTGTCAGACAAATTGGCGATGTTATTCTTAATGTGAAATTTTTATTTCTCTGTCTTTCCATAAGTTTTTCTTATTTGTACTGTTTAAAGAAAATTAGGGGCTGAATTTGTTTAATTACACTCTGCTCTGGCTTATAAACAATATCTGTGTTTTAATACTGAAGTTAAATATAGAATTTGTATTTAAATGCTCTATGTTTAATTGAATCTAAATATTTTTCTCCAATTCCCTCCATAAAGCTCCAAAGATCGAATAGTCTGCCTACCTTGCCCTACTACGCTTCATTTGTTATTTCTGCACTTTATTTACTTAAGGTTTATGACTCCATTTCCCAATGTCTTATTCTTGAAGTTTCAACCAAATATTTCAAAAATCAACCTCTGAAATCAATAGGTATCCTAATACCTTTAATCAAAAAATCTAAATCATAAAGAGAGATCCTTCTTTGAAGCTGGAAGGGCTAGATCCCAACTTTACAAGTGGTTTTGTGGTTACCTCTGCAATTTCCTCCCAGCCTAGGAAAATTACAAAGTGCTAACATAGTGGTGACCATACTAGGGAACGAGCCTCATAAAAAGGGTTTTTCCCTAACAAATCTAAGTCCAAAGTCCAAGTATTATTTCCTTGTAGGTGACAATGAAATAGAAATCTAAAGGCTGGACATCCCTCAACTAAAACTTGTATATTCCTCTTTGTGAATACCATTATATTAAGGATAGTCTAATAAGAAGTTCTGGCTCCCAAAAGGATATATACTAGATCTAATCCAGATCCCAACCCTCCAAAAACTATTAAAGGTCCTGAAAAGTTATTAAGGAAAAAAAATCCCATAGAAAGTCAAGCTAGTAATAGTTCCTTATCAAGAATAAATCCTTTTCCAGAAAGTCTTGTAACAATCAAAGATATTTAATTTGATTTGCAGTTTGAGAATAGTCTTTTCAGATCTAAATCAACAAGTTTTACACCTGAAACTATTTTGGATGAAGCTCAATTAAAACCTTTTCATACAGTCCAAAAGTCACATGCTTCACAATTTGTTAAAGATACTTTATAGAATTTTGAAAAACTTAAGGATTTGGTTAAAATATTAAATATAGCCATTGAAGGTCTTAATCAAAACTCTTCTGTTATGACCTCTTCTTCATTTCCAATTCCTACATTTATTCTACCTTCATCTACCATTCCATCTGCATTTACCCCTTTTTCAGTTTCAACTCTGATTCCTAACATACCAATTGTACATACTACTACATTCCCATCTTCTTCTACAACCCCTCCACCTCTTTCATCAACCACTACTGTAACATCATCCACAACTCATATTCCAGTCATGGCGAGATGATATGCTCCTTTGGCATTACAAGCACCATTACATGACATGCCACAAAACTATACGACAAAAATACCACAATTTGATGGTACATGTCCTATAACAACACAACAACACATTGATAGAATAAATGACTTCTCTGATCTAGAAGAAGTATATTTTGATGATGTGAAAATGAGGTTGTTTTCACAAACTTTAATGGGAGAAGTAAAGAAATGGGATAAAGAATTACCAACTAGAAGTATTGTAGATATGCAGCAGTTCCATCAAAGTTTTCTTACTATATGGGAAGTTAAAAAGAACACCCTTCAAATTCTTTCAGAATATGAAGGTTTAAAGAGGGCCCCAAATGAAATTGTCGAGGATTACTGCTCTAGATTTAACAATGTTGACAACTCTATCCAAGCTGCAATAAAACCCCCACTTGGATTGGCCCTAATCCGTTTTCCAGAAGGATTTGATGCTTATATGGCTTATCAGTCGAGAGAAAGAAACCCAACCACACTTGAAGAGATGCAAATAAATTTTGTTAGTGTAGTGGCTAATTTATTAGACAAAAGAGCTAAGTTAAGAACTGAAAGAAGGGTCACTATCAAAGAAGAACCTTCTTCTTCATCAAACTTAAAACTAGACAGTCTAGTTAAAACTATGGAAAAAATAATTGAGAGAATGATTGTGGCAGATAGAACACCTCCTAGGGAACCTCAAGGGGGAACTCAAATTCAAAATCCAAATTTTAGAAGACCACGACTTCATTTTAAACAGAGAGAACAAAGAGGTCAAGCTGATCAACAACATATCAGACCCCCTTTTCAAGAAAAAATTGTTGAAGAAGAGTATAAAACTATGCAAGAATTAGAAGAAGATCAAATAAATACTTTTGGAGAAGGTGAAATAGACCTTGTTTTTCTAACAAAATAAGAATAAGACCCGTTTCAATCTTCATTACTAGAGGATATGCCTGCAAACTCATCAGATTTTCAACAAGGATATCAAAATGCTATTATGGAAGTACATAAGCAATAAAACCTAAGAAGCAAAAAACCAGCAACAAACTCTCCCAAAAAGTCACCCACTGATATACCTTCTACTAGTCAAACAAATGAAGTCAATCAGAAAGAAACCCCTAAGAAAGAAACTCCTAAAAAACAAGAGGTAAGTATTAAGGAAGTGGGAAAGTCTCAAAACTCTTTCAATATTGAAAGTGAGATTTCAAAACTCAAAATCCAAGTTCCATTGCTTGAATTAATAAAAAGGATGTCTATAAAATTCAAGTTGTAAAGGCACTACAAATTGAGGAAGGAACTGACAATGTTAATGTAACTGATGATCATCCCAAATTACTATTCGGACCTGAAGTAGATGGTATTCCACAAGATGGAAATGTTCCTCCATTTTATGTTAGTATTAACATCCATGATTTTATTCTACATAGTTCCATGTTAGATTAAGGTGCCTCACACAATCTTATGCCAAAAGCAATCATGGAAAAATTGGGTTTAGATATAACAAGACCTTATAAAGACCTTTACTCCTTTGATTCGAATAGAGTAAGATGCTTGGGATTAATCAAAGATTTGTGTGTTACTCTCACTCAAATCCCATCCAAAATTTTAGTGATGGATATTGTTGTGGCTGATATTCCTCCTAAGTATGGCATGCTCTTGTCAAGATCATGGGGAGAAAAATTACATGGTAAATTACAATTGAATATGACATATGCAACAATTCCTATTTTTACCAACAAAGAAGATTTTATAGGGAGACCTTAATGAAATATGTGGTGAGTACTCATGACAAACCTAATAATTATCCTGTCTACTCTGTTCATTCAGATATGGACTCTTTTATCTTGCACAATGATATTTGTTTGGAAAAAGAAAATCAGGTTGTAGACATCAAATAAGAAGAGAAGAATGTTAAAGAAGAACAAATGGAAACTCAAGAAAAATTAAAACAATATGGGTTATGGAACATGGATTTTGATGGGGCAGTAAGTAAATAAGGGGCTGGTATTGGAGTATGGATCTCTGACACACAATCAGGTACAACAAAGAAATATTCTTACAAACTGAATTTTGAGTGCACAAATAATGTAGTCGAGTGTGAAGCTTTGCTATTAGGACTGCAAAAATTAGAACAAATGGGAGAAAATAAAATTTCAATTCATGGATATTCTGAATTGATCATAAAACAAATCAAAGGTGAATATTCAACTAAACATCCTCGAATGAGAGCATATAGAAATTATGTTTTATATTTTTTGCAGTGTTTTCTAGAATACCAACTATCATTAATTCCTGGAGATCATATTGTTGTTGTTGATGCATTAGCTACTTCTGTAAATACTTGCAAAATTCCTTTTAGAGCAAGCATAAAACTAGAAATTGATGTCAAACATAGACCTGTTATTCCTGATAATATCATATACTGGGAATTTTTCGATAATGAAAAACAACTCGACAATTTCCTGCAACTAGAATAGGAGTTTGAAAATATGAACATTAACATAGATCAAGACAATGAAGAAAACAAAGAGGGAAACATTTCCAATCAAACTGATGAAAAATTTGAGGAATCTGAAATATTTCAATTAAAGAATAATACAATTCCAAGGGGTGTTGTACCACTTGAAGAATTGTTTGATTTTAATGATGTAGCAAAAAATCCTTTAATTCAGTCAACTGGATCCAAAGTAGAGGATTGCAATATAGGTATTGAAGAAGAACCTAAAATAGTTAAGCTCTCCAAATCATTACCTCCTGAAGAAAAACAAAAATACATAGATTTGTTTAAAAAATATACAAATGTCTTTGCATGGGGATATCAAGATTTAAAGGTTTATGACAAAGCCATAATTCAACATACCATAACCATCAAGGAGGATCAAACCTTTTAACAAAAAATTGAGGAGATTTAATCCTATTCTACTTCCTTTGATAGAGAAAGAGGTTAAAAAATTGTTTGATGCAAAGATTATGGTACCACTCAGATTCTCTAAATGGGTGTCAAATCTAGTACTAGTGAGGAAAAAGTTCGGTGAAATAAGGTTGTGTGTTAATTTTAGAAACATGAATAAAGTCTCTCTCAAATATAACTACCCGTTACCAAAGATGGATCATATACTTCAAAGGGTAGTTGGATCAAGTAGGATTTTATTGTAGAATGGTTTTTCTTGTTATAGCCAGATTTTATTACATCCATATGATAAAGATAAGACAAATTTTGCAACATCTTGGGGAACTTTTATGTATGTCAAAATGCCTTTTGGATTGATGAATGTAGGGGATACTTTTCAAAGAGCAATGGATATAGATTTTGCAGATGAAAGAGATAGATTCATTGTGATATATTTAGATGGCATAACTATTTTCTCCAAAGTTGATGAGGATCATTTACATCACTTGAAAATTGTTTTTGAAAGATGTAGGAAATATGACATATCTTTGAATCGAAATAAATCTATGTTTGGTTGAGAAGAAGAAAAATTGCTAGGCCATATAGTTTCAAGATATGGTATTAAAATTGATCCTAGTAGGATTGAAGAAATTATGAAAATTGATCCTCCAAGAAACAAAAAAGAAGTGCAACATTTCATTGGTAGGATACATTTCCTAAGGAGATTTATACCCAATTTAGCTGAGCTTCTAAGGGCTATAACTAATATGCTATGAAGAGATACTGAAGTAAGATGGAACCTAGAAAGAAAACAATCATTTGGTGAAGTAAAACAATCATTGACATGAGATCCTGTGTTAATTAGGCCTTGCTTTACAAAGGATTTCATGATTTTTTTATTTACATCTGAACACACCATTGTAGTAGTTTTGTTGCAGAAAAACAATGAAGGATATGAACAACCTATTGCTTTCTTCAGCAAATATTTGAGGGATGCCTCATTAAAACACAATATCATGAATAAATAAGCCTTTGATTTAATAAAAGCAATCAAAGATTTAAGAGTTTACATTCGACATTCCCATATCATTGCATTTGTCTCAAATACTGTGGTAAAAGATATCCTTACACAAACTGATCCAGATGGGAAAAGAGGCAAATGGATTTCAATTATTCTAGAATATGACATTGAGATAAAACCCACTAAGCTCATCAAAGGTCAAGGATTGAAAAAAATAATGGCTGAGTCCAATTTACATGCACTAGACATAAATTTTACTGTTGCACTTGATGAACATGAAGAGGAGGTGACTCCACATGTATCAGAAGCTTTTGCTACCTCTCCTTGGTATGCAGATATTATTTTTGTATTACAGAATTTACAAGCTCCTTCTCGTTTAACTAAGACAAAATCTAGATTTCTCAAGTTAAAAGCTATGAAATTTTGTATTTTATATCAAAATGTGTATTGGAAATATGTTGGAGGTATTTTGCTAAATTTTTTATTGAAGGATGAAGGAGACAAAGTTATGCATGAATGCTATCAAGGGGACTGTGGAGGACATTTATACTAGAAAACCACAACCAAAAAATCCTAAGGGTTGGTTTTTACTGGCCTACCCTATTTTCATATTTTCATAAGAAATTTACCACATGACATGAATGCCAAATCTTTGAAGGCAAGAGAAATTTTTTTCCCTTACCATTGAAACCAATTTCAGTTGAGGTTCCTTTCCAACAATGGGGTCTAGATTTTATTGGAGAAATCCATCCAAGCTCTTTAGCTCAACATAAATGGAGTTTGACAGCCATTGAATAATTCACCAAGTGGATTGAGGCTATTCAAACTAGACAAGCTACAAACACTATAATAATTCAGTTGTTAGAAGGTAATATTCTTTCCAGATTTGGTTGTCGACATAAGATCATTACTGAAAATGCTGTTGGTTTCAAATCAAAGAGAATGATTACCTTTTTTCACCAATATAACATAAAGTTAGGACACTGTACTGCTTATTATCCATAAGTGAATGGGTTAGCATAGTCTTCTAATAAGAGTTTATTCAACATCAAAAATAAACTATTGCAGGAAAATAAAAAATCCTGGCATAAGAAGTTGATTAATTCCCAATGGGTTGACATACTTAACACTAAGAAATATATTGGAATGTATCCTGTCAAATTGGTATATGGAGTGGATATAATTTTTCCTACCTCATTGGGAATTCCTGCGCTAAAATTGTTGCAGGAATCACAAGTAGAGGAAAATGACTTACAAAGAAGGATAAATCAAACCATAAAGTTGCAACAATCTAGGGAGGATGTCTAAAACAAAAATCAAGTAATTCAGGACAAAATCAAGAAGATCTATGATAGAAGGACTAAAGCAGATGATTTTAAATTGAATGATCTAATTTTGAATTGGGATGCCAAGAATTAAGACAAAGGTAAGAATAATAAATTTGACAGTCTGTGGAAATGACCTTACAAAATTGAATCATATCGAGGTAATAATGCATTATTTTTGAAAGACTTGACTAGAGAAGTATTTTCAGGTGGACCTGTCAATGACATACTACTCAAACACTGTTTTTCTCAAGAATAAATAAGTTTTCATTCATATCATTGTGAATATCATTTTATTCTTCTACTGCAAGTGTGGGTGGCTAACATCACCAATTGAAGCCAAAGAGAAGGCCCTAAGCTTATGATGAGTTGCTGCCATATTTATAATAACAACAATTAATCAATTCAGCTGCAAAATAAGGACAATATGCCCAATGTATAAAGGCTACTGATCTACAACGCTCTTGACAACTCACATAGAGGATGCCATCCCCATTGCAACCACTATTATGGTCATATATTTCATAGGATAAATTGATAATTATCTGTTGATTTGTGTGTAAAGATGTTGTAAATAATATTTCATCTTGCAAACTATTTCCAAGAAAAGAAAAGAAAAGAAAAAATAAGAAAAGAAAGGGGATGTAAAAAAGAAAAAGATATATATGAGAAAAATGTGAAAGAAAAAACGAAAAAATTAAAAAAATGAAAAAAAACCCCAATAAGTGAACTTTTCTAAATGCTACTCAATCAAAAAATTAAAAGAAAAAAGATGTATAAACTTAGAAAAAATAAAAAATATGCTTGCTAGTCAAAACACAACATTAGAGATAAATTAAGTATGTTTAAACAAATTAATTGCATTATATAAACACGATTAATTAAGTTGTAATAAAGTTCTTTTGGACACGATGTTTTGTCGTTATGCAATAAAAAGTGTGCAAAATCCAAGAACGATGTTCTAGCCTGCTCAAATTCGGGTTCAGAACCCCCAAGGGGGGGCGGGTGGGGGTTCGAAAAGCGAGTTTCCCTTTTCCCGCTTTTCACAACGTGGCATTATATCATCCTTTCCTTTTCCTGCTTTTCACGATGTGGGGTTGTATCATCCTTTCCTTTTCCCGCTTTTCACGACATCGCGTTGTATCATCATTTCTTTTTCCCGCTTTTCACGACGTGGCGTTGTATCATCCTTTTCTTTTTCTGCTTTTCACGATGTGGCGTTGTACATCTTTTGTGCACATTGCCTCCCTTCCTAAGACCATTTATTACTCCAAACCCTCCCAGAAATCCATTATTTCTCTCCCACCAAAAAAATTAATTGTTAATGTTGTTCTCCTGCCATGTATCCCCTTACCTTCGCTCCCCTATTGACACGTATTATGTCCCGCTCGGCCCCGATCCCTCTACTGTTACATCCTTCCCACTCATCATCCAACCTAGTCCTTCCACGTGGCCTACCCATTACCCTAATCAACGGATCCACTACATTAGCATTTAAAACCCCAACGATAAACTATTCCTATATAAATCAACCATTGTCCCGTTCTGGTGGCCCCTCCCACGTATTGTTCTAAAGTGTTGAGAAGGAAAATTTGTCACATTGAAATAGTCAACAACTGAACCTGTCATCACGACCCCAATCAACAAAACCATAACCTGTACAATGTCCAGTCATAAAGCTCACTTGTCACAACCCCAATTATCTAGCCACCAAACTTCAGTTGATCTAATTTTTGGGTAATTGCAGCAGTTATTTTCTTTTATTTTTCATCATGGCCCCTAAAGGAAAATCTAAGAAAAAAATGAAAATCCCATGCTACCTCCTGTGATAGAACTAGACCACCTGCCCCTAGTAGATCAGGAATATCTTGAAACCAGTTGTGAGTTCGATCTTTATGAACTTCACAACTGGTTAAAAAAAATTCCTTTATCACAGTGATGAATTGGGTTTGTAGGACTCCTTCCTACCCCAATTTATTTTTCCCCAAACCCATCACTTTCCCGAGTTTGTGGCATGGTGCCATTTTAGATATATTGATATATTCCCTAAGTCGGAAGCAAATTGCTGACTCTTGGCCTTAGCAGGGATTATTTTGCTGCCTGATACAGTTTGTATTTGTAAGTCCGTGTAGAGTTAATGACAATTCTTAGTAGATTGGCCATGAAGTAGGCAGATGTTCTATATGTATCACTTATTTCGTGGGCTCGTTCAGCTATTGGGCTTCTTGGTTAATTCCTCTTCGGAGGTGGGGTTACGTTGCACCACATCCATTGAAATCTCCACCATCAGATTTTTCAAGAATAAATCTAAAAGGACTTGGTCGTCGAGTTGTACTTTGCATAAACTGCGATGTTGTATCCACTCATGGAGATGATCTGAAATATGTGTAGAGGGGGATTGTCTGAAATAAGTCAGTAACTCCATTCCCGAATCATGGTAACTGAAAGTATGTGAGGAACACAGTAGCGAGGGCGCTAAAGGTTCTATTTGAAGCAGGGGGTTGCTCTACGTACCATTTCGCGGCCACTCTCGTAAGGGTGCATTGAAACAACCTCAACCGAATAGTATCGTCAATGAAGCTATTTGATGAGCACCACAGGTGAAAGGTCATTATATGATTTCCTGGGTCTTCCGCTTGTTTGCCTTCAAACTTTGGTATGTCTGAAGGGAGCTTCGTGGGCATGGGAGGCTAATTGGGGTCGTGTGTGATGGGGTCATTGGTGAGCTTGGTCAAATTCGGTAGATTTAATGCCGCTAAGAAGGGTGACTGGGAAATTGATGCCATGGCAACGTGTGAAGACACGAAGTTCTGGTTAGAACGAGGGTTAGTCTGTGACGTACCCTATTGTGAATTCAACTGGCTTCTTGTATGGGATGCACTCCTCTGCCCCCCAGGAGATGAGGGGGGAGTGGTGTGCGGTGTGGTGTTGGGAGACCGACTAGGGTTCCCAACTAAGGTTGCTCCAAGAAAGGAGGAACCAACCACTATGGCAATGTTTCGTCTTTGATGCCTAAATGACGAAAGACTTGGAACCCCTCCCGATAATGGGGGGAGGTCCAAAAGACGCCTGGACCGACGAGGTTCTGTTGGAACCATTTGAGTGTTGACCAAGTCAGGTCTTGGAAAAAACTTTTGGGGGGATCGAGTCTGTGATCACGACAAATTTATGGCCTCATACATAAAACAAAGCGAAAATGAAATGAATTTTCCTTTAACTTAATCTATGTGATCAATCAAGGAAAAAATGGTTTTGTTTGTTTGGGCGTGATACGCAAAATCCTAGAAGACTTAATACGTCCTCACACATTCAAAAGTAACTGGGCCTTGAGAGGTTTTCTTGCGAGTGCTGGCACAACGTCTTGTAAGAGCTGGCGACGCCCCTAGTCAGCCGAAGAGAATCAACCAAGGTAAGGGTAGAGGGTCTGGCGCTTGCTTGCACCGTCACCTATAGGGTAAAGGATGCCCTAGTTTTGGCCACTAAGAACCACTGTCCCACGTGAGTGTTCGAGTCTTGGGCTTCTTGGTAGTTAGCTAACAATACCGAGTATTAGCTGGGTCAAGTAGCCCCAACTAATACCGCACGCATTGCGCCTAAGCGTAAGCCCCTCTGAATCAGGTCTCTGCCACGCTCAGGTTTTCTTTTCCATGGGCTGATAGGTGGATTTTAAAGCTCCCTAAAAACAAAACTTCTATGTTTCAATGTGAAGTGTGATCAAGGCGGCTTATTGGATGCCTACCCCCTTGATCCTAACTTAATCTATAAATTCTCTTGTGGCCCCTGTGGGGAGAATTTAGTGAGTTGGTTTAAGTTATTTTTAGGTGGATTTATTTTCTTAGTGGGTGAATGTGTGTGAGCGTATGGTGAAAAATCTCATAATTTGAACATATGGATATCGGTGATCCTTTACAAAAGTCCCCTAGTTAAACTATGTGACGTTGTTCCTTGCTCAAATGGAAAGCATTTGTGGATAATGGGCTGCTTCCAAATCTTCCTAGTTAATCTATGTGAGTAACTAAAGGGAGATGGCGAATCAAAAATGTAGAGCATTCATATGCTTGTATAGGGTCACCAAATGGTGCAAAGACAACATAGATTACTTGCTCTAATTGGCGATTCAATCCTAGTCCCGCAATTTCCTAAATGCAAAAATTGAATTTAAACTAAACAATTTCTACACTAGCTTATGCATGTGTGGTCTTGAGCCACTTAATTCGACTAGTTAAACTAAGTGTGCATACCAGAATTTTCAAAAACATAAATTGTTCGAAAAGAAATGGTTAATTCGCCCCCTACTTAAACTATGCGAACACTTTTTGCAAAAACCAAAATGGAAGGCTACTAGTCTTGGAGTTCTTGACATTTCCCGGAAATGCATCCCCATGTGAAGCATTTATTAGAGTCCTATAAGTATAGGATTCATAATTTGGAATTGACTTCTGATAGTGTTGTAAATATGTACATACCTTGCTTTCTGCAAGTTGTTTTCCCATATTTTGTAAAAAATAAAAATAAAAAAGAAAATAAAAAAGAGGGTAAAAGTCCTAAAAGAAAAATCAAAGGACTTAGAAAAAATAATATACCCCGAAGAAAAAAGAAATAAAATATGAAAGTGTGCAAATTCAAATGCCACTACTTTTTACTTTGTTACTGATGATTATGGAAGAGTGTCAATAAATGCCATAATCCATGATGAGTTGAACTGTTCAATCTTGACTTGTCATGTTTCAATTTACATGTTGTAGATAGTGAATAAAGATTAGTCAGACCGTTTAATCCTGACTAATTAGTAGATAGGTAGAGAATAATGAGGAGCTCATCAGTTTAAAATGAGCCCTCATATGAAATAAGGTAGATTTAGATAGTTTCTATTGCTTTCAAAAGAATAAAATGTTCCAAGGTTGCTAGCTCAAATGCACCTACAAAAAGGAAGAAAAAATGTTAGATTAAAGTTGGGCAGGTAGAAAAAGGTGGGAAAATCATTATAATATTTGTTACTAGGCAAAAATCACTAATTTCCCCTCCCTTATAGTTATTCTGCATTCTAAACTTCTAGTCAAAGAGGCTCAGAGAATTTCTCTGACTTCTGTTGGGACCGGACCCAAGGCTCAATGACTGTTAAGTTAAAAGTGTTGAATTCCTATATTAATCCCTAATTATCATCATTTACCCTACATTCATCCATTACACTTCAATTTCATAATTAAATACCTTTTTACTTAATGAAAAAATAAAATCCCCTTTTGATTAATCTCCTTCATACATAAAAACATAAAAAACCCTCCAAAAATATTATATTCTAGGTCAAAGTGGTCAAATTATCAATGATAAAGCTTTGCTTTTACATTATCACTTTACTTAGTCATACAATTATGTTTTGGTGTTTTTCATTGTCCTTGGTCATATTAACTTCTAATTTATTTATTAAATCCCTATAAACAAACCTTATCCTATTATTATAACCCCTTTTATCTAAATTATTCCCAAAAACCCACTATTATAAGCTTTTTTGCCAAAGTTAATTATCCACATGTTTAAATAGAAACCCCAATTATAACCCCTTTGGCATAAAACTAACATTATGTAAATATCCCGCCCCCTATAGTGAGTAGACATTTCCATAGTCTATAACTATATAATAAGAATAAAATACAAAAGCATTAGTCATATTTTATATATGTCTGAGCAAAGAAATACCACCCCTCTTATGTCATTCATCCTAAGTTTTTCCACCCATGCCACTATAAAAAGCTTATTATCATTCTCTGTGATACATACCTAAACCTGAGGTTAAAGATGGACTTTATTTCCTTTTTTTAGTTATGTGAAACCTCATGTTTCATATAAACATTAACCTCAATTAATCCCATAAGTTGCCTCATGAGCCTCTTTTTTTTTTTACCATATATATAAACCCTTTATATATATAACACCACCCATTTTACCCTTTGGAACCATATACCCTCATATATATTTAACATTTTTATATATTAAAACCTTGATTATAAAGTGTTTTTTTTTTTTACAAAGGCTTTATTATATTGCGCCATCACATAAGCCTCCCGGGCCCCACCATAACTTTCCACCACAGCTTTAAAATTGATCTCGACCATTCGCCCAAACCACCCGGATCCAACGGTTGACGATGCATTTCGCATTCAAAACATAAACGTTTTCCAAATGCCCAAATGAGTGTGAAATAGGTTGTTTTCTTGAAACCACCCCCTGCAACGTGGCGTCTTCTCATTGCATTGCGTTCATTTTGAGGAAACCATTCAATGCCCAATGTCGACACGAAAACCACCAGTGGTTTTTCGCATTCAAAGATCTAAAACCACTCCCGCCAGTGATTTGATTCACAGTTATTACATTTTTAAAGATTTATGGAAAAGGTTAAAACCTTTGTTATAAGTTTTATTAACGTTATCTGTGTATTCAGAGTATTAAAGTCGCACCCGACTGGTTATGCATATCCCCACTGTTATCAAAGCTTCCCATTATGTTTTGAAGCCTTAACTTCCCATTCAAAGTCTTATTCACCGTAGATTTCCTGATTCAAGACCAATAAATATTTGCTTGGATCCAACCCGGTAGAATAAGCTCCGTTCAATACAGAAGCATTTTAAAGCCCGTCCAACGTATTGAACAATGGCAGATGTTTACAGATTTGTTGTAGCAGTAGAGAAGCAAAACGGTGAAAGAAAGTGCAGGTGAAACAGTCAATCTGAGAAGGAAACAATAAAACAGTTATTTGATTTTGACTTTTTACTGCTGAGAAGTCTCTTTTTACAGCAATTAAAGGTTAAAATATCAGTTAAAAGAGTATCAAGGTGAAAGAACATAGTCAAATTGTATCAGAGACAAAAGCAGCAACGAGCTGATTTTGACTGCTGTAATTTCCTTTTTTACAGGAGTAAAATGATAAATAAACAACGTGAAAGAACATCAGGGATGAAGTACAATGTTAAAGAGTATAAGTGGAAAGAGTATCAATTAAGTCATCTTCCAAAAAGATATTTTTCAATGTGCCAGAAAGCATGGACAACTATTCAACAAACAGTTTTTGTTAGATAAGTTGGTTCTATATTTTCTAGATAAGAGGACAGCTTGCTAAAGTTGTTAAGCAGTTGTCGCTCTTAATGTGTAAAGATATTTTATATTTCCTAGAGTTATTCCTAGATCTCTCTAGGATATTTGTAATAAACATTTGTATAAATGCTTCTGTTTGTGAAGTGTTTAGGGTGGAATAAAATTGCTAAGATTACTATAGATTTTTGCTGATACATTGAAGGCCTACATGTGTTGATTTCAAAAGTAGCAAACTAGACAAAGCTAATTGGACATCATAATTCAAGATTCTCGTGATAATTTAAAGAGTACAGTGCATCTATCTTGTCATTGTTTATTTTCTGAAGTTCCATTCATTTCATTATGTGTTTGTTCTTTCTTAATGAGTAACTAGGAATATTACTTCAGGACTAGCTTATGGCTCCCTGTCTTAACTAAGTTACCATTTAAATGTTTTCAACTGATTTTCTGTGTTAGGAATTCTTAACTACTCCTACTCCCGTTTGAATTTTGCCTCCTCCCTCTATTGTCCGGATTGAAGGATCCTTCATTGCCCTTTGTCCTGACTTCACCATTTCATCAAAAACCTTTTATCCAAAGCTCTGAGGATTATCTATCTTGCCCTGAATACATTTGCATCCTTTTGGCCTTGCCTTCTAGTACTGCTATCTAGACTTAGACTCCATTAGCCCAATGGTCAAGTAGATTCCTCCCTAGTTTACCTTTAATTGATTTTTTCCCACCAAACATCTTAAAACAAAACCAAATTGTTCTATCATAACTATCCTAAAACATTAAACAAAAACAAAGTTAAATCATAAAGAGAGAGCCCTCTTTGAAATTTAGGAAGGCTAGATCCTAAATTTCCAAAGTAGGTTTGTGGTTACCCCTAGTTTTCTTAAACTAAAAACCAAAAGCCCACAATCTTGAGAAATTACTAGGGTGATAACATACTGGCAACCATACTGGGGACTCTAACCAATCTCCAGTTTTAAATTTATTCTTAAAGGAAGATATTTTATTTTTCTTTTTACTTTAAGATTATTTTTAAGGGTTGTGGGTATTCATAAACAGTCATTCTGGCTTCTAGGAAAACCTACTATACTAGGTCTAATCCGGATCCTAAACTTGCAGTTATAGTAGATAACCCAGAATATATTGGAAAAAAGAAAAAACAAATTGTCAATTTAGAAACTGAAGTACCATTAAGAAAATCTAATTCTTTACCCAAAGAATTAGTGAGCTTATCTGATATTGATTTTGATTTCAAGTTTGAACAATCATTGTTTAAAAATAAATCTGAAACTGAATTAAAAGATACTGTAATAGATCATGTTTTTACTTCATCTTTGAATGCAAAACAGAGTATTATTTCAGCAAAAATAAAATCAGATAAATCTGAATCTCAAAGTCAAGTAGAAAGAATTAATGTTACATTGATTAAAGACATTGATGAAGCTATTAAATTAGCCCATTTATTATCCCACATTAAGCCTCCAGTTTCTCAATTGTACACAACAATAATTTCAGCAGTAGATTCAACTCTATATGCTGTCACTTCATTTCTAGATTCCACTGCAAGTTTATCCACATAAAATTTTATATCTAAGTTGCCTTTGCAACCTAGGTTATTATTCCCCTCATCCATTGCATCCACTAGTTTTATAAGCATAACATTCTTATTTCCAAGTAGTTCCATATATATACCAACCTCTTTTCCAAGCTCTTCAAGCACAGCTTTTAGCACTTCAACTACTATCCAGCACTGCTCCTATGATTACTGTTATACCTCCCAGTTCGGCAAAACTTCAAGCCATGGCTGCTAGGTATGCTCCCCTTTTCTTATCCCAAAACCTCCATGATATGCTTCAAGATTATCAGAAAAATATACTACTATTTGATGACCTGTCACAATATACTGCTCAACAACATGTCACAAAAATGACAGACTACTGTGAAATCTATGAAATTGATGAGTCAGATGTTCAAATGAGGTTGTTGCTCAAAGTTTAACTGGAGGAAGTTAGAAATAGTTTAAAGAAATTTATTCTTGGTAGTATAGCTAATGTATTTGCATTTCATGGAGCATTTTTAGATAAATGATAAAGACAAATAATCTGCTTTGCAAATTTTGTAGGGTTTGATGCTTTAAAAAGTCTCCTAATGAGTACATTTCGGGATTATTGCACTAGGTATAACAGTGTTTATAATGTCATTCCTGCATATCTTAAACCCACACCCTACTCTATACTTCTTAATTTTGTTGAGATTGCAACAAGATGATGAGCTTAGTGGAAAGAAGTCGCCTTCACTAAGTGGGCCCGCAGGCTATTTTTGGCGCAAAGTCTATTTTTAGATTATGTCTATTTTTAGACATATGGATCATGTTCTATGAGTTGCAGGATGCTATTTGTGGATGGTTGGTCAAGTCGGAAAAAATAGATGGACTTCTATTTTTAGACATATTGGGCGGAATCTATTTTTAGATTGCGAGTCTAAAAATAGATATGTCGAATATTATTAGCTCTTAATAATATTTGGACTATAAACATTATCTTATTCTCTTGGAGCACTTCAGTTAAGTGCACAGATGTGGCACAGGAGCTGACAGAAGGAGTTACGCTATTCCTGAGGGTTAAGTGGAGCTATTGCATGGATACTTCAGTTAGAACTCATGTGAGAGAGTTTGGTGGAGTTGATTGAGGAAGTTAATGGAGTTGTGTTCAGTTTAACTAATCTAAACATAGTTGAGCTAGTTGTATCTAGTCTAACTGATTGATACACTAGTGAGAGTGGTGTGAATTAATTATTAGTTAATTCACTAATTATTAACTCATTAATCAACTAAAGAATACATCAGTTAACTACAGTGCATGGACAGTTTCAGTGGAGACCAGTGAAGAGGTAGGTGAAAGAGTAGTGTGACTATCAGTTGTGACTATAGTGTTGCATGATTTGCAACACACAATGGTTGGAGATGCCAATGAGGATTGCGTGAGCAAGGATGGACCAATTCGAGTTCATTCAGAGCCATTCTTCAGCAGTGATTGCGCAGTAGAGGCAGGCTAGCAGGTGGCAGAGATTGGAGCATGTGTTTTGCTAGATCGGACCTGATTAGTGTGTAGCAATTGGAGATTGTACTGAGAGCTTGTGAGGAGCTTTGTATGATGATTGTTACATGATATCTATGACATATAATATACAGATAGTTGGGGGTTTTCAGCTTTAAGCTTTCCCATAAAATACGGTGTTCATATGTGTGAATGTTTATGGTTTTAATGTGTGCATGCAATTGATTTTATTTCCGCAATTAATGATCAATGGTAGAAGAGATTTTGTATTGTGCATGAAGTCAAATAGTGTGTGATCAGGAGAATCTCGGATATATAACATATCGGTTATATGATTTTCTACAAATTATTGATGGATTTGATTCAGATATGGCTTATCAACTAAGAGAAAGAGATGCTAAAACATTAGAACAGATGCAATTAGATTCTGTTAGTGTAGAACTTAATATTCTAGCTAAAAAAGCCAGACTTAGGAATGAAAGGAGAGTCACAATCAAAGAAGAAACATCAAATTCAGATGCTAAACTAGATTCATTTTCTAAAAATTTAGAAAGGGTGGTTGATATATTAGAAAATATTGAGAGAAAACCACAATGGGATAACCAACCACAAATCAGAAATTCGAACTTCAGAAAAAAAAAAATAACCCTAGAAAAGCTAAAGAAGATGCTCCAGATCAAAACATTAGGCCCCCATTTCAAGAGAACTATGCTGAAAGTTCTCATAATAATGATGAAGATGAGGATAAAATCAATCTAATAATGGGGATAGATGAAGAAAACACTATTTTCCTCACTCAGGAGAATCAAGAACTTTTTGAGCTTCAACAACTCAAAGTAGAATCTAGTGAATCCTTTGATTTCAAACAAGGTTATGACTTCACTATTAATGAAATTCACAGTCAGTGTAACCTTAGAAATAGAAAAAACAATGAAACTTCTACAAAAAACATTTCTTAAAATCAAACTAAAAAGAATGTAGAAGCACCAAAAACAAAGATTTTGCAAATTCTCCCAAGGGAAAACAAGCAAAATTCCAATTCTCCCAGTCACAAAAAATTGCCAAGTCCAAAATTTTTTGACATCACTGAAGAAGTGGCCCAATCCTCCAATAATGCCCAAAAGGCCAATACTACCAAAACCCCTAATTTAGTAAAATCAGCGATTCCTGATCCTAAGAAGAATCCTGTTGATTCTAAATCAGTAGCAAATCTCAAAACTGTTAATACCAAAACTTCTGCTGAAAGTTCAAGATATGAAAAAACTTTTGATGCCCTTGAATCTGTCCCTGAAAAGAGAACTAAAGACAACAAAAGTCAAGAAACTCAGATAGAAAACAAAAGAACAACTCAAG
The DNA here is from genome assembly GCA_034641835.2 of Pinus albicaulis. Lineage (NCBI taxonomy): Eukaryota > Viridiplantae > Streptophyta > Pinopsida > Pinales > Pinaceae > Pinus > Pinus albicaulis. The sequence goes on along the minus strand of CM076573.1, from coordinate 736,892,946 downwards.
ATAAAAGTACATCTGTTGAAATTCATGAAAAACCCACTCAAATAACTGTCACAAAAGATGAACTAATTCAGATTAGTAAGTCTCAACCATCATTTAATATTCAAACTAAAATAGCTAAGTTAAAAATACCAATTCCTTTAACATAATTGGTAAAAAATGACTTGTATAGACCAACAATTACTGAAACTTTGAATATTAATGATGGTGAAGATGCCATTAATCTAAATGATGATCAGCCTGAATTAATTTTTGGCCCTGATGTAAATGGTAAGCATTCAGATGGATCAGTTCCTCCCTTCTATATCAGTCTTAATATTCACGATCAGATTTTACACAATGCAATGTTAGATTCAGGAGCTTCCCACAATTTAATGCCAAAATATATCATGGAAACTCTGAATTTAGAAATAACAAGGCCCTATAAAGATTTGTTCTCTTTTGATTCAAGCAAGGTTAAGTGCATAGGATTGATAAAATACTTATGTGTGAATTTGGTTCAGTATCCTGGTAAAAGTATGGTTATGGATATTGTAGTAGTTGATATCCCACCAAAGTATGGTATGCTTCTTTCTCGCTCATGGGGAGCTAAGTTGCAGGGATCTCTACAATTAGACATGAGCTATGCCACCATATCAGTGTTTGGACAACCTAAGAAACTTTATAGAGAAACTTTAATGAAATACATGGTTAGCAGTGCTGAGAGATCAATAAATTACCCAATTTACTCAACACCAACTGATCTTGATTCTTTCATTTTATGTAACTCTGATAATAATGAAATCCAAACTAAATTAATTGACATAAAGCCTAAACCAAACAATGATAATATTTTTCATCAAGCCCTTTGGAATTTAGACTTTGATGGCTCAGTGAAAAATTCAGGAGCAGGAGCTGGAGTGTGGATTAGAAACATTGAGACCAGTCATTCGGAAGGACATGCCTTTAGACTCAACTTCAAATGCACCAACAACATGGCAGAGTATGAGGCACTTATCTTAGGCCTCCAAATCATTAGAAATTTAGGAGGTAAGAGAATTTTAACTATGGGAGATTCAGAATTAGTCATTAAACAAATAAATTCTGAATATTCTGTTCATAATCCTAGATTAGCCAAATATAGAGATGCAGCAATTGACTTGGTTGATGATTTACTAGAATGTAAGTTTGCTACTATTCCTAGAAATCAAAATTTGCAAGCACATTGCCTAGCAACTTTTTCTAGCACATGTAATTTACCTTTTCAACCAACACATAGATATACTGCTAAAGTTAAATATAGACCCATTGTCCCAGATAATGTCAAATACTGGTAGATTTTCTCTGACGATGAATAGATTTATCAATTTTTGAATAATGAGGATGAATTTCAAAATTGTAAGATAGACACATATGGTAATTTAGATTTAGAATATAACATAGATTTAGATGTTAATTGTGAAATAAATAATACAGATGCACATAAACTTACCAAACCCACTGTATTTAGTCAATCTAACATAGATAACTTAGAGAAGGTAGATATAGAGGAAATAATTGAAGATGAAATTGAGATGTTAGATTTAAAAGATAATTTCTTACCTAAGGGTTTAACTCCTTTGGAGGACTTGTTTGATTCCAATGATGTGCCCAAAAAGCCTAAAATGGAACCAGTCAAGTCTGACATTGAAGAATGTAACATTGGGACAGAAACAAAACCAAAAATGATCAAATTGTCAAAATCTTTACCCCCTCAAGAAAAAGAAAAATACATTGAACTTTTAAAGGAATATCAAGATGTGTTTGCATGGAGTTATGAAGATTTAAAAGCATATGACACAAACATAATTCAACACAAGATTCCTATAAAAGATGATCAGAAACCATTTAAACAAAAATTGAGGAGGATTAATCCTGTCTTATTACCTTTGATTGAAAAAGAAGTTAAACGCATGTATGATGCCCAAATCATTGCACCAATCAATTCTGAATGGGTTTCTAACTTAGTACCTACAAGAAATAAAACTAGTGAAATCAGATTATGTGTAGATTTCAGGAATCTTAATAAAGTGTCTCTGAAGGATAATTACCCTTTACCCAAAATGGACCATATTTTACAAAGGGTAGTTGGTTCTTCCAGGATTTCTTTATTGGATGGTTTCTCAGGATATAACCAGATATTTGTTAAAAAATAAGACCAAGCTAAAACTGCTTTTACCACTCCATGGGGCACTTTCATGTATGTGAAAATGCCTTTTGGCTTGATGAATGCTGGGGCTACCTTTCAAAGGGCTATGGACATAGACTCTGCTAAGGAAATACATGAATTCTTGCTTATATATTTAGATGATATTACCATTTTTTCTAAGACAAATAATGAACTTTTGGATCATCTGAGACAAGTTTTCATTAAGTGTAGAAAATTTGGTATATCCTTAAACCCAAAGAAGACTCTTTTTGGACTAGAGGAAGGAAAATTACTTGGACACATAATTTCAAAGGAAGGTATTAGGATAGATCCTACAAGGATAGAAGCCATACTGAACATCCACCCACCTAGGAATGTAAAAGAGTTACAGGCATTTTTAGGTAAAATTAACTTTTTAAGAAGATTTATTTCTAACTTAGCAGAAATCATCAAAGAACTTAATAACATGCTAAAAAAGGACTCTGTTTTAAAATGGATAGTTGAAGCAAAACAATCATTCGAATCCATTAAACATGCTTTAACAAAAACACTAGTCCTAATCAGTCCAGACTTCAAGAAAGATTTTATAATATTTTTATTTGCCTCAGAACATACCATAGCTGCAGTTCTATTGCAAAAAAATGACCAAGGTTTTGAACAGCCTATAGCATTTTTCAGTAAAGCCCTTAGAGATGCACCTTTGAAATATAACATAATGGAAAAACAAGCTTTAGCCTTGGTAAAGCCATAAAATATTTCAAAGTGTACATTCTTTACTCCCACATTATTGCCTATGTCCCTAATGCTGTAGTCAAAGATATTCTTACACAGGATGGGCCAGATGGAAGAAGAGGAAAGTGGATTGCCACTATCCTTGAATATGACATAGAGATTAAACCAACTAAGCTCATAAAAGGACAATGTTTAGCCAGACTGATGGCTGAATCCAATTGTAATGCTTTAGATATAAATTTTATTGCCCAGGTTGATGACCAGGAAGAGATGGTGACTCCATCGATCAATGAAGCCTTTCTAGACTCACCATGGTACTAAGATATTATCTTTGTACTTAAAAATTTACAAGCTCCTCCTGGATTAACTAGAACTAAATCAAGATTCATTAAACTTAAAGCAATGAGATGTTGTATCTTAGATAATGTGCTTTTTTGGAAAGAACAAAGTGGGATATTACTGAACTGTTTACTAAAATCAAAAGCTGAAAAAATTCTTGGGGAATTTCATGCAGGTGATTGTGGAGGACACTTATATTGGAAAAGTACAATAGATAATATTCTTAGATCTAGTTTCTACTCGCCTGCCTTATTTGCTGATGTGAAAAAAATTGTTACTTCATGTCACAAATGTCAGATTTTTGAAGGAAAAAAGAAGTTGTTACCTTTACCCCTGAAACCTATTTCTACTGAGATGCCTTTTCAACAATGGGGTTTAGACTTAATTGGAGAAATTCACCCTCCATCCTCTGGCCAAAAAAAGTGGATATTGATTGCCACAGATTATTTCGCCAAGTGGATTGTAGCCATTCCTACCAGACAAGCTACTGATTCAGTCATTATCTCTTTCATAGAAAACAACCTTTTATCTAGATTTGGATGCCCACAGGAAATAATCACTGATAATGCAACAACATTTAAATCTAAGAAAATGATTACCTTTTGTCACAAGTATCATACCCTAGGCCACTCTACTACTTATTACCCTCAGGGTAATGGCCTAGCTGAATCTTCAAATAAAAGCCTTGTGAGTATCATAAAAAAACTACTTGAATAAAATAAGAAAACCTGGAATAAAAAGTTAGTCTATGCCTTATGGGTAGATAGACTTACTACCAAGAAGTCAATTGGAACATCTCCTTACCAGATTGTATATGGGATGGATGCATTTTTCCCATCATCTTTAGGTGTTCCAGTTATGAAAATTATCCAAGAATCACAAGTAGAACTCAATGATATACAAAGAAGGATAAATCAAACTATTCATCTGCAACAAACAAGGGAAGAAGTATATGAAAAATCTCAAGTCATTCAAGAGAAAATCAAGAAAATAAGATGACTTTGCCATTGGAGATAAAGTGTTAAAGTGGGATTCCAGGAGAGATGAAAAAGGGAAGCATGGAAAGTTTGACTTTCTATGGAAAGGGCCTTATGTCATTTATGGGTACAGAGGTAACAATGCATTTTTCATTAGAAATTTGGATGGAACAGACATTCCAAAAGGACCAATGAATGGTAGAATGCTCAAACATTACTATTCTTCTGAGTTAACTAATAGTTAGTCCTAGTTTCCTTTTACATCATTGTAAATATCCATTGCAGTTTGTAGATTGGATTGGATGTTTTCTTTCCAAAGTTGAAGCCCAGAGTGAAGGCCCTAAGCTTTTAAGAGTAAAATTTCATAAGCATGAGTTGTTGTAGAAATCAAAAGACAGTTACAAGATCATCATGGTCAAAATGGAAGGCTACTAATCTTAGAGTTCTTGACATTTCACCAGGAAATGCCATCCCCATGTGAAGCCGTTGTTAGGGTCCTATAAGTATAGGATTCATAATTTGGAATTGAATTATGATAATCTTGTAAATATGTACATACTTTGCTTTTTGCAAGTTGTTTTTCCATATTTTGTAAAAAATAAAAAAATCTAAAAATCAAAAATCAAAAAAAGAGGGTAAAAGTCCTAAAGGAAAAATCGGACTTGGAAAAAATAATACACCCCAAAGAAAAAATAAATAAAACATGAAAGTGTGCAAGTCCAAATGCCACTACTTTTTACTTTCAGATGATTATGGCAGAGTGTCAATAAATTCCATAATCCATGATGAGTTGAACTGTTCAATCTTGACTTGTCATGTTTCAATTTACATGTTGTAGATAGTGAATAAAGATTAGTCATATTGTTTAATCCTGACTAATTAGTAGATAGGTAGAGAATAATGAGGAGCTCATCAGTTTAAATTGAGCCCTCGGATGAAATAAGGTATATTTAGATAGTTTTTATGGCTTTCAAAAGAATAAAATGTTTCAAGGTTGCTAGCTCAAATGCACCTGCAAAAAGGAAAAAAAAAAATGTTAGATTAAAGTTGGGTAGGTAGAAAAAGGTGGGAAAATCATTGTAATATTTGTTACCAGGAAAAAATCCCTAATTTCCCCTCCCCTATAGTTATTCTGCATTCTAAAATTCTAGTCAAAGAGGCTCAGATCATTTCTCTGACTTTTGTTGGGACCGGACCCAAGGCTCAATGACTGTTAACTTAAAAGTGTTGAATTCATATATTAATCCCTAATTATCATCATTTACCCTACATTCATCCATTACACTTCAATTTCATAAGTAAAGACCTTTTTACTTAATGAAAAAATAAAATCCCCTTTTTGATTAATCTCCTTCATTCATAAAAACATAAAAAAAATCCTCCAAAAATATTATATTCTAGGTCAAAGTGGTCAAATTGTAAATGATAAAGCTTTGCTTTTACATTATCACTTTACTTAGTCATATAATTATATTTTGGTGTTTTTCATTGTCCTTGGTCATATTAACTTCTAATTTATTTATTAAATCCCTATAAACAAACCTTATCCTATTATTATAACCCCTTTTATCTAAATGATCTCCAAAAACCCATTATTATAAGCTTTTTTGCCAAAGTTAATTATCCACATGTTTAAATAGAAACCCCAATTATAACCCCTTTGGCATAAAACTAACATTATGTAAATATCCCGCCCCCTATAGTGAGTAGACATTTCCATAGTCTATAACTATATAATAAGAATAAAATACAAAATCATTAGTCATATTTTATATATGTCTGAGCAAAGAAATACCACCTCTCTTATATCATTTATCCTAAGTTTTTTCATCCGCGCCGCTATAAAAAGCTTATTATCATTCTTCGCAATACATACTTAAACCCAAGGTTAAAGATGGACTTTATTTCCTTTTTTTAGTTATGTGAAACCTCATGTTTCATATAAACATTAACCTCAGTTAATCCCATAAGCCGCCTCATGAGCCTTTTTTTACCATATATATAAACCCTTTATATATATAACACTGCCCATTTTACCCTTTGGAACCATATACCCTCATATATATTTAACCTTTTTATATATTAAAACCTTGATTATAAAGTGTTTTTTTTAAAAAGGTTTTATTATATTGCACCATCGCATAAGCCTCCCAAGCCCCACCATAACTTTCCACCACATCTTTAAAATTGATCTCAACCATTCGCCCAAACCACCCAGATCCAACAGTTGATGATGCATTTCGCATTCAAAACCCAAACGTTTGCCAAACGCCCAAATGAGTGTGAAATAGGTTGTTTTCTTGAAACCACACCTTGCAATGTGGCGTCTTCTCATTGTGTCATGTTCATTTTGAGGAATACCATTTACTGCCCAATGTCGATGCGAAACCCACCAGTAGTTTTTCGCATTCAGAAATTTATAACCACTCCCGCCAGTGATTTGACTCATATTTATTGTGTTTTTAAATATTTATGGTAAAGATTAAAACCTTTGTTATAAGTTTTATTAACGTTATCTATGTATTCTGAATATTAAAGTTGCACCCGACTGGTTATGCATATCCCCACTATTATCAAAGCTTCCCACTTTGTGTTTTGAAGCCTTAAATTCCCAATCAAAGCCTTATTCCTGCATGAGTGCATGATTTCTGATTCAAGACCAATAAAGATTTACTCAATCAACCAGTGAAATAAGCTCAAGTTCAACCATGGAAGCATTTCAAAGCCCGTCAACGTGCTAAACAATGGCAGGTGTTTACATATTTGTTGTAGCAACAAAGAAGCAAAACAGTGAAAGAAAGTGCAAGCGAAACAGTCAATTTTAGAATGAAACAATAAAACAGTTATTTGATTTTGATTTTTTAGTGCTAAGAAGTCTCTTTCTACAACAGTTAAAGGTTAAAATATCAGTTAAAAGAGTATCAAGGTGAAAGAATAGAGTCAAAGTGTATCAGAGAGAAAAGCAACAGCCAACTGATTTTGACTACTGTAATTTCCCTTTTTACAGCAGTAAAATGATAAATAAACAACGTGAAATAACATCAGGGATGAAGCTCAGTGTTAAAGAGTATAAGTGGAAAGAGTATCAGTTAATTCATCTTCCAAAAAGATATTTTTCAATGTGCCAGCAAGCATGGACAGTTATTCAACAAACAATTTTTGTTAGATAAGTTAGTTCTATATTTTCTAAATAAGAGTACAGCTTGCTAAAGTTGTTAAGCAGCTGTCCCTCTTAATGTGTAAAGATATTTTATATTACCTAGAGTTATTCCTAGATCTCTCTAGGATATTTGTAATAAACATTTGTATAAATACTTTAGTTTGTGAAGTGTTTAGTGTGCAATAAAATTGCTAAGATTATTATAGATTTTTGCTGATACATTGGAGGTAGACATGTGTTCATTTCAAAAGTAGCAGAATGGACAAAGCTAATTGGACATCATAATTCAGGATTCTCGTGATAAGTTAAAGAGTAAAGTGCATCTATCTTGTCATTGTTTATTTTCTGAAGTTCCATTCATTTCATTATGTTTTTTGTTCTTTCTTAATGAGTAACTAGGAATATTACTTCAAGACTAGCTTATGGATCCCTGTCTTAACTAAGTTACCATTTAAATGTTTTCAACTGATTTTCGATGTTAGGAATTCTTAACTTCTCCTACTCCTGTTTGACTTCTGCCTCCTTCCTCTATTGTCCGGATCAAAGGATCCTTCATTTCCCTTTGTCCCGACTTCACCATTTCATCAAAAACCTTTTATCCAAAGCTCTGAGGGTTATCTATCTTGCCCTGAATACATTTTCATCCTTTTGGCCTTGCCTTCTAGTACTGCTATCTAGACTTAGACTCCATTAGCCCAATGGTCAAATAGATTCCTCCCTAGTTTACCTTTAAGTGATATTTTCCCACCAAACCAATTCAAAACCAAAACCAAATTTTCTATCATAACTAGCCTAAAAAATTAAACCAAAAAAAATTTAAATCATAAAGAGAGAGCCCTCTCTGAAATTTAGGAAGGCTAGATCCTAAATTTCCAAAGTAGGTCTGTGGTTACCCCTAGTTTTCTTAAACTAAAAACCAAAAGCCCACAATATTGAGAAATTGGGAGTGATAACGAGTCCTCTTTAGCTCTAGCTCTGGGTCACACACACTGTTGGTGTTTCTTGGGAAACATTGGCGAGAATAACAATGTGATCACCCTTTCTTCATCTCTTGGTGGGTTTATATAGGTGAGTTTCAAATCCTCCTTCCCTCCCTTGGTACATGATGGATAGTGACCCAAGGGAGAGGTGTGATTCCATTGTGTGCTTAAATATTCTTTTGTGTGCTCACATAGTGTCTAAGGAGGTGCTGGTGGTTGTCCTTAGGTGGCTTTCACATAAGGAGTAACTGTCCTTGCAGCGTGCTCACCTAAATCGGCTTTCACTTCCCAAAATTACACGCTTATCGGGAAAAAGGCGACGCGAAGGTTTCTCTTCTCAAAAGATGGAAATTACGCATTTGAGCATTTCAGGAGCTTAGGAATCGATTTCTCAAAACCTTAGAGATTTTAAATACTTTTTGACTCCATAATGTATCCCAGTCCTGTAAATCCTTAGGCTCGACATTAATTGATGTCGTTTTTCGTTGTACTATTTTTCAGTGTAACATAATGGTGACATACCTTTCAAATTCATAACCCCTGAGTCAACAAATCAAATGTTACAAATTCCAAATAATGACTCTATGAAACCATTCTCAGAAGAGTGCCTCATGGATCTCTACAAGAACCTTACCTTCCCTAACAAAGCCAAATTTTTGAGATTTTCTTACCTGAGGATGCCCAATTACCTAAGAAAAGTCCACTTTATCCATCCTCCATGTTCCCTAAAATGAAAAATCAAATCATCTCCATAGTTTCTTGTTTACTCGGCTATAAATCCTATCAGTGGGTTGATGAAGCCATCATGGGATTTTTGTCAATTTTCTCAAAGGATGAAAATCCCGTAATTATCTTCAATTACAATGAGTTCTTAGCAAATTCCATTCATGAACAATTCCTAAATGTTTCCACATAAGGGAGCTTCAAGTATGCTTCAATTTTATTGTATTTATTTTTATTCCATCAGGCATGCCGATTTCATTTTACATTACAAAAATTGAATTAGCAAGGAGATGCCCAATCTATAATTCATTAGACTTCCTTGGTAAGGGAGCAAGCCAATGAATTTACCTATAATGACTATGTTAACCAATTCTTAGATACCACTTCCTACCTATTGAATAGTGATGTTGAACCAAGGATATGGCCATAGATAAAGATATTTCTGGATCTCAGTGAGCAGACTAAAACAGGTGACTCGTACCTGTACCAAAACTACACTGAAATCAGAGTGTATGGATGTGAACTGCCTCCATACAGGTTGCCTAAGTTTGCCGCTATGAGGATCTTTTCATTAGAGTATATCAGACAAATGATTAGTACGGATGATATACATTTTGTTGCAACAAAGAAGAAGTCCCAATTTAAAATCAAAACATTGGTTGGAACCTTTATTTACAACACTAGGGAAACATGCAAGGAATTTGATTTGCTGCTAAATAAAATGAAATTCAAACTTATGACCCCTTTGGCATCATTTCAAAACTCAGAGTAGAACATAAGACTAATCCTCATACTCACACTCTTAGGCCTGAGATAGAAAAGTTTATGAATCAAGATCAATGGGAAGAGAATACTTTACAAGAAGCAGAAGAGCAGGTAATTTATACAATGATTTCATAGACTCCAGAACCAAAAGAGAAACATGACAAGAGGCCAAGGCAATATGTTTCCCCTTTAGTCACAGAGATTGGAGCGAAAGAATTCCAAATATATAAGAAGAAGCAGAAGACAAATCCAACATCAAATTTTCTGCATGAAAATGATGTACAAACTGCTATAGTTCTATCAGGTTCTTGTACTTCTGTTTTCCCAAGAACTGAAGACATTTTTAAAGGATCTCCATCCTCCTTGGTTTCCAAAGAGCCTCTAGACACATCTGAGACAAAAAATTTGGTTCATGACCAGGCTGAACCAAACATATTTTTGAAGTACAAAGAGATTAAGAAGAAAAATGAGATGCTCAAGGCTACCACCTATTCCCAATTTTGGAAACAGACAACAACCTCACAACATAGGCTTCTCTCTGCCTTTGACACAGATAAAGGACAAATGCATATTTCTTTCCTCCAAGCAACAGTTCCTTTTCCCAAAACTGCAGTTGACTACAATAAGTCTATCTTTTCCTTCGGTACTGATTAGATTCATCCCATTGATTAAATGGACATGCACAAACAAACAAGTGAGATGCTATATTCAAATTTGACAAAAAGTGCAGTGGAAACATCCAAATTGCAAGCTTTAATCAACAACATCAAGTCTTAGTTAAAATTTGAGAAGATATCATCTTTAGCTAAAGACACAAATATTAAATCTTTGGAGGATCTAGTGATAAAACTGGGATATGATCCTAAAGATGTAAAGGTTGCTGAAGAAATTGTTAAAAGAAAGAAAGCAAACATTGCAACATAAAGGAAGCAACTCAAGCTTCCATCGACTAAATATCCTCATGCAAAAGAAGTTGGACACTTAGAGAAAGAAAAAGAACATATGTTCAATATCATCATTGAACAAAATGGTCAAATTAAACAAATGGAGATTGAGATGGAGAAGTTGTTAAAGGAAAAGGAAAAATCCTCTCAGCTATCAATTATCCACTAACAACAGTTCCTTTTACAGGTATAGTTCCCATTGCAGGTACATTAACAGCAAAAGCATCTACTTCAGCAGCTATCACAACAGGGGTACAGTCCAAATATGCATAAGGAGAATTAATCAAGGCCATGGAAGACCTGTCCATCAGAGGGCAGGAAATTGAAAAGTTGAAAACTCAGCTTAAAAACATTCAGGAACATAAGTTAAAGTTTGACAATACATATGTAGCAGAGCTTCAAAAGAGTCACAGACTGACCCAAAGAATTGAACCACTAGAAAATGAGTCTATTATGGATCAAACACTTGAACATGCTAAGGAGAACATATGGGTCGAAATAAATGAAGCTATCACTGAAATATGGCACTCTATTGAGATTATTTTTTAGGAGGAGGAACTAGTACAAAGATCAAAGGAGATTGTTGAAAAGGTAAAAGATAGTTTGGGACAAAAGCCAATACATTGATAAAGGTTCTAAATTCAATAACTAAGGATGTACTAGAGGAATTTGAGATTGCAGACAGGACAAAAACCATCTTTGAAGTCAAAAGAGTCCTTACAAAAAAAGAATATGATGTTTCAATTAGAAAATTAATGCCATAACTTGGAGGCTAACATCCATAAATTTCACAGAATATTCAATGTGCCACATCAAAAGGGTCTGCGAGGGCTAAAAGGAATTGGAGACAAGTTAGTTAAATTGATATATTATCATCAAAATTTACATACCATAACAAAGGACAAGTCAATTTTTTCCACCATCAAATGAACCATCACAGGGAAAGCTTTCCTGGAGGCTTTGAAATTCGACCTGCTCATTAAACATGAAATAAAACATTTGTTCTTAATCAAACCAACTTTCCATAAATATACTGAGGTGGCTGAAACTTATAGGAAGTTAGTTAAATTCTCCATCCCAGATGAGAATAGATGGGATAAGTTGTGTCAAATTTTGGAGTAAAAATCAGTTTTATATCTTCAACAACAAAGCAACAGTTTTTCAGGCGTAGTAATCACCAACAATATTCGAAGATAGTGTTAATAAAAACTCCAATTCAAATACAAGGGGTTACAGGGGTTTGAACTTGTATGAAGAAAGAAGGTTTTTTGATGTAAAGCTGTTCACTGAGCTAAAAGTGATAATTTTTAGTAATACAAAAAGTTGTTCCAGGATTCTTGTGTCAGACAAATTGGTGATATTCTTCTTAATGTGAAATTTTTATTTCTCTGTCTTTCCATATGTTTTTCTTATCTGTATTGTTTAAAGAAAATAAGGTTCTGAATTTTTTTAACTACACTCTGCTCTGGCTTATAAACAATATCTGTGTTTTCAAACTGAAATTAGATATAGAACTCATTTTTAAATGCTCTATGTTTAAATGAATCTAAATATTTTCCTCCAATTCACTACACAAATCCCTAAAGATCCAATAGTCTGCCTACCTTGCCATGCTAGACTTCATCTATTATTTCTACACTTTATTTACTTAGGGTTTGTGACTTCATTGCCCAATGGTTTATTCTTGAAGTTTCAACCAAATATTTCAAAAATCAACCTTTGAACTCAAATCCTAATACCTTTAATCAACAAATCTAAATCATAAAGAGAGATACATTTGTGACGCTGGAAGGTCTAGATCCCAACTTTACAATTGGTTTTGTGGTTACCTTTGCAATTTCCTCCCGGCCTAAGAAATTTACGGAGTGCAAACACTACCCAACTTGTGATCTTACCTTTTCGATGAAAATTACAAATAAACAAGCTTCGAAAGATTCTTGTGAATGCACCTTCATCTTTGCCATCCTTCTTAGAAGGCATGAGAAAAGACCGAAAATTGTTATTAGCAAAAGGGCTTTCTAAGTTATATGCTTACAGGAAATCATAGATTGGATCATGAAATTCGAAACAATCCTCTTGAAAACCCCAAAATCCTTAAAAAAATGAATTTTTAATTAGAAGTGCGGGGTCGATATGAGAATCTTGTGAGGAAAAATGGATTTGATCATATTCAATCGACAAGTCAAGACAATGAGGACTTGACATAACCTTCAACGAAGGCTGAAGTGCGTCAAATACTTCACAATTACCCAAATTGTGAGTTGTTAAACCATAAGGATCAAAGGATGTAGGACAACTGTCTTCGCATGTGATGATGGGAAAATGGTAAGTTGAATGATAGTCATTGTTATCACCAAAAAATGGTCATATAACCATTTCTAATTAGATGGTTCGAAGTACACCATGTAAGACCAATTTTTCCACAGTAAAATTGCTTTCACTATAAGAAATAATTTAATAAACCATATTTTGTTAAGTTTTTTGTATTTAAAACAAGAAACCCAATGGGAATAATTAAACAAATCATTATTTATTTGATTTTCCCCTAGGAATTATTAATTAAACCATTGTTTAACTAATATTCCTGGTCATATTTAACCCAATTATGATAAATAATTATTTATCATATTTTTTCTCAGGAATAATTAATTAAATCATTATTTAATTATTATTCCATGTTAAATTTGACTAAATAACCTAGGAATAATTAATCAAATCATTATTTATTTATTATACTTTAACCACATACTTGAAATAATAAATAGATAATTTATTTGTTCATTATTTCTAAATAAAAGTATTTAACCAATGTAAATACCTTTTCCCTCCAACAAAATATAATAAAATATTCCAAGGGGTTAGATCTAGATCTTGTTTAATAATATTTTATTATTCTCCATTGTCGCGGATAACTCGATATTTTTTTATAAATAGGAGGGTTTTTTTCATTAATTCTTCACTTTGATCATTCTCATTGCCGCTATCATTTTATTTTTTCAATTTGAGATCCCATCTCAGTTCAACACATGCTTTGGATTTTCTACACCATTGAGAGAGAGAGATTCGTGAAGCTGAAGCATTGAGGACAACCAAGAACCCATCCCATTGAGGGGGACTGGTATCATTTATTTGTTTCCTTCACCATGTGCTTCATAATACAAAAATCATTCTTTAATCTTGTCTTGTATGTTGGATACTTGGAGTTAATTTTGCATCAATTGTTATTTCCTTTTGTTGTTTAACTACATTTACTGCATAGATCTGGGTTTTTGCAGGATCTATTTTAATCGTCTATTGCAAATCTAAAGGGTTGAACAACCACTTCTGTTGTTAGGGCTATTATTCACTCATATCTAAAGTATGATCTTTTGTTACACCTTCGATAAGATTTTACACTAACAAATGGCGACTCTACTGTTGTGATTCACATTCTTGTGTGACTAATAGCTTCAACAACAAGGGTTTTTGTTCAACTGATTTTAGTCTCTTGGTGTTGTTTTCTAACTTTTTAACCCTAATTTAGTCAAATTCTAAATTATGGGTGTTTTATGCATGTAACAGGTACCACTCGCGCCAGATACGACAATTTTTCCACAACTTTCCACTTGAGAAACAAGGAGCAGAAATTGCATTTTTCAGGCCAAAAACTGCGATTTCACGTAGAAATCACACTTATCTGCCCAAAAATTGCAATCCCACCTATTTACAGGTAAGTAACTACGATTTGGATTTTTTTTTTTTGAGTTTTTCATGAAACTTTCAAGGTTTATCGAGAGCATTGTTTTGGGTTGTCTGACCTCTGTTTCAGCCTGTCTTAGGCCTGGATATGCTTGATTTGTCTCCTTGAAGTAGAATCAACCCCCTAGGGTTTTGAAATACTTCCACCTTTTTAGGAGGAGTTGATCTGAGTAGGTAGTATGAGATTTTCAGCGCTTTCAGCCATTTTTTCAGGGTCTAATACATCATTTTTATAGATCCTTTAGATAGGTTATTGTTACATCCAAAACTCCCTCTTGAGTTTTGTTTTGAATTTTTTTTAGGGCCCCCTTAGTTTCCTTAAGTTTTTCACCTTTAGCCTTATCTTTTGCAACAATTTTCCCCTCTGGTTTCTTGTTGTTTTCTGCACCATTTCCAGCAGTATCAAGTCCTTAGATCCCAATCTCATAGACATTATATCTCTTTTCCTTTTTAGTGTGTGAGTCAATTTCGCCCCCATCTAGTCTGGTTGTTTGAGAGCCTCATTTGGGTTGGAATTCATGCATGGTTAGCTATTTATTTTACTGTCATTTTAGTTTCATTTACAATTTTTCAACTTTTTTTCTTTTTCTTTAAATAACCATCTTGGCTTAATTAAAATAAACACACGAATTGCACACACTCACACCTAAAGCGAAGAGCGCTTGGTTTACACCGCCAAGCCAATAAATAAGCATCATAATTAATTAATCTGCCTCACAGATCCTTTGTTTATCACTCTTCAACCATTTCGTGTAATTTGTGAATTTCCATCATTATGCCCCCAAGGCATTTGTCACGGAGACTCCAAGGTTTTCACCCTCAATTTCTGTTAGGACGTCTTACTCCACACCGTAGGGTCCGAGATAGTCCTCCCCCGAGTCCCCATTCTGAATCTGGTTCTTCTAGTTCATCGATTTCTTCCTTTGATTCCACTTCTTCTCAACCTCATACAACCACCATGTTAGGCGCCAATGCAAGTGTAGGAGGCCAACCAGCTGGTGGCTCTGGCCCTAATTCTGGAGTCACTTCTAGTGGAACCGCTACAGAAACCATCCCAACTACTCCTTTGCTACTATTTATGGCGGGTTTAAGCCTTCCTGATTTTATCCAGTTAATTAATGACCCCATACTCCACAATGCAGTTTGGCCAGCTATGACAACTAAGCTTCCTTCCGACATTCAAAATTTTGAAGGAAACACTAGAGAGGACCCCATTAATCATGTCTGCTCCTTTCATATGTGGTGTTTGTCTAATTCCATCACCGATGACTCCATTTGTCTTCGTTTGTTCCAACGCACGCTCATTGGAGAAGTTGCAAAGTGGTATGTTGACCAGCCTGCCATATCTCATACCACTTTTGTAACTCTTGCTAAAACGTCTTTGTCATATTTCCAGTCACACATCAATTATGATACCGGTACCGAGTTGTTGACCGCATTCCGTTAATCTTCTACCTGCCTTTCTAACCATGTCCAAGAATGTTGTAGAAGAAGGAGCTTGTGTAGAGCTCCTACATTCGACGACTGCGTATATATGGATTGGTTTCTTAGAATGATCTTAGCCCACATAGGTAAAGATGTTGCATCTCATTTTCATCATTCTAAGGAAGAATCTCTCCAGATTGTGTTAAAATATGACTTGATCTATGCCCAGTCTGGTTACATTTATACCGTTTTACCAGATCTTCCTAGACCTGGTGGTGCCAATGCATTAGGGGCATCTCATGTTGTCAACGATATTGTTGGATTCCTGTCACATCCATATGCTCCTCCTCACATGAGTTATGGTTACCCCTACGGGTGGACCAGTTCCTCCAACACCTATCCCCCTCCAGGAAACTTGTATCATGGTCAAAACAAGCCTTACGCATTTTCCCAACCCCATCTCCTTTCTATCATTATGCATAACCCAACGCTCCAGCCCCTCTGGCATCTACGACCCCACTTTCCGCACCTTCTCAACCTCTGTCAAAACAATCACTGCCTTCTCAAGGTCAGGTGTATTCTCAACAGAGCACGAATAATCCCCCAAATTAAAAGAAAAATAATAAGGGGAAATGCAACTAGAACCAACAAGCACAAGGTAACCAGGGTCTCCAAGGTAATCAACCAAACACACCGCAAGGGAACCAGCCTAACACCGCAAACCAAAAATAGGGCGATCAACCCAAACAGAAAAATACCCTTCATATGAACAAATATTGTTCATTTTGTGGTGTACATGGCCATTACACTCATGATTGTCCCATTTTACCCAGATGCGCCAGTTGTGGGAATCCCAAGCAGCATTTAGAGGACAACAACCCACCACGTCACTTCCTCCAACCACTGCACCAACTCAACTAACTGTGCTCACTAATCCTTTCCCTCAGCAAGGATACGTTGCTGCCCAACCACCTCAAGGTCAGGCCGATCCTCAACCTCAACAGTCTGGTACCCATGATTACCAAATTTTGATGATGAATTATGACAAGGTCAATATCGATGATGTCAACTTCTGACCCGGTTATGCCAATATGACAAGAAACCCGCTACATCTACAACCAAGTCCCAAACCAAAGTATCCACAAAGTCTATTCCAACACCAAATGTTACCTTACAGATCCCTCAACCTAAGGCAGAGGTGATTCCCAGGATCCCCAAAGGGCCATTACGCCGAAACGCTGCTTCTGCCAAAGCCGCCCACACCTACAACATAGTATATGACTTGGCGCAGTCTTGTGTCGCCATGTCAATGTTGGAAGTCCTCCAGACGTTCCCATCACAACAAAGAGCTCTAATATCTACTTTGGGCATTGTGGATCCTTCAAATTATCACTTGATCGTATTTGATGTCGACAAGTCATAACATCCCCCTTTACCCTCATTCGTTTCCTTCCAAATACCAGTCAAGATCCGTAATGCTCATGTCCAACGATATATCATAGATGAGGCCACATTCACCTTTGTAATGTCTACCTATTTTTGGAAGTAACTCGGGTCCCCTGATCTGTACCCATCCACCATAACATTGTGTGCTTGGGACAATCACCCTTCCTAGCCCCTTGGCATGTTCTGCAATTGTCCTATTACACTTGTGGAGAAGACTATTTGTATTGACATAGAAGTCATTGATGCCCCCTTGGATTATAATATCCTCTTGGGTCATACTACACATATGTGATGTCAGCTTTCACATCTGTGGTTCATCGTAAGATGTGCTTTCCCCACAATGGAAATATCGTCACCATCGATCAGATGACATATTACGAGCCCAATTCCCAAACCTCTCCTAAGTCTATTATATCATCGACCACTGATAAATAAACAATCGCACCTCTTACCAGTGTCTCACCTGAAGTCTATAAAGATTCCTCATTACTTGGTGCATTCCCTGGCCCACCTCCTCCCATTTCTAGCCCAACTCATCGAGTGTTTGCATGTTGCAAGCATCTCAGGATAGCCAAAAGCGACCTGGTATGACTAGCTAGCAACCAGTGGCTTCACAACCTGTTGTTGTTCACTCGAGGCAGCCATCAAGACCATCTCCTCAAGGACCTTCTCCTTATGTTGGTGTTTATCCCAATATTTTTAAACTAGGAAAAATTCCCCCAAGCTGTAACCATTTAGGAGCTGTTCTTCCAGGCCATTACCCATTAGGTTAGATACCATTTTTAGCTCCCCCATCTAGATTATTTTTTGTGCCTATTATGGCAACGTTTAGTTTACCCAATTTTACCATGGGGATCCTAGTATGGTACATTGATCCCCCAAAAAACACTCCACCTATTCAACTTAAACCATATACTGCTTTGAACCCAATTCAACTGGTCACCATGACCGCTACCTTTTCTTCAGTGCCACATCCACCTCAACAAGAACCTACTCCTATTGTAAAGGCATCCTGTGAGGTGGGCAAAGCCAAAAAGAATAAATCTAAGGACACGACTCCCCAAACAACTCCATCTCCACCTAATCCTCCAAAGCTGACACCTCCATGTGATTTCTGTGATGTTGTTGGGAATGCCACCAATAACTATCCTAAACTTCCTCGTCTCAAACATGTGGTCAACGAAATGTTTCTTGAATCTGACATCCTGGAGGTCCATGTTACGTTACCTGATTCAACCAAGAAACTCAAATCGTTGCGCACGAATCAACCTTGTGCTTTGTGCGATCATTACAACCACTATTCCCATAATTGTCCTCGTATCAATGACTTTTGCGATACTGTTCACGTGGTTCATGAAATACAGGCCACTTGTAGTGGATCTTCTACTCCTCTACTTGTGTGTTTTTCTTCACTAGAATCGGAGGGAAGTTCTACACCCATTGTGATACCTACCCCCGATGTCGAGCTGACAGACTCTTCGACCGTTTTTATCTATTTGTCGTCATCCATGAGATCCATAGAGGAATACCCCTTTAGGGCTTCCCATTATATTTTTTTCGAACCTCCCTCGTTGAATACCGTGGTCTCAACATTAGTAGATGTTTCATCTACTAGCTCTTCATCTACCCATTGTAGCAATGCGTATGTGAACCATATTTCTCATGAAGATGCGCCAAGTAGCTCTGCCGGATCAAGTGGTCTCTCTTACACCAGTCCTCCCATATTCCATTTCGATGAAGACATTATGGAAGCCATGACCACCCCTTATTTTCCTTGGGATGATACGCACCATCGTGCGTAGTTCCTTTCGCACCAGAATCTTGACTAATATGTTGTGGAGTCCAAAGAATTCATCCATAGTGAGGTTGATTGGTTCTATTACCCCTTACATCAAACTGATGAATTCAATCCACATCCACCTTATTTCCATTACATTGCCACTCGATGTTTGGGAAAGGGGGCATATCTTCTAGAGGATTTTGAAGGCCATCTCCTTCCTAATTGTCGCAATGCATTCTTCCTCAAGAAATTTTACCCATAGCATCTCCCATTGACATGTGTGTATTTTTTCTATCATGCATTTAGGTAGTTTTCATTTTCCACCATCATCTCATTTGTTTTCTTTTGCTCCTTTTAGATGGATCCATCATCCACACCATATCTGGCCATGCCGATGGTGCATGTCACTGTCAATCTAGCCTCCGCACCTCGGGCCATTTACCCCTTTCATTCATTAGTTAACTCCAATGATGTAGGCATTGGAGTTGTCGCCACTAATCTAGCTTCGAATATGATGTGCCACCTATGCTCGAAACTTGGTTAAAACACATCACATCTGTGATGGAGATCCTTTAGTAGAGCCTCATAGTCAGGTCTCTGTTGTGATGTCGATCCACTCGGTTCCACAACCCCATGCGCTGTGGCACGTCCTGCATATCCTGTCGTCTTGACCAATGCTATATCTGCATACCAAAAGTTAAGAATAAATACCACATACATATTATAAAAAATTTAAATGCAACAAAAAATATCAACTTTCACTTACCATCTGGTCCCCATGCTCTTTTGGGCAGAAGTGGCAAGTCAGGATCCCCCTTGAAGTTCATACCATTGTATGGATAATCGTCTATGTATAACAACATCTGATCCGAAAGGATTGACAAAATATGGTTGGAACACATGCTTGACTCTCCCTTCCCCTCCTTTACGCAGTAGCTGCCCCCAATGAAGCATGCTGGGCTCATGCGGGCTCCCATCATAGATCTGCACATGACGTCAGATAGTAGGGATCTTCTAGAAGAAGAAAGAGCACAAGACTGTCCAAAATGCACAGTCATGGTTCACCTGTTGTCCTCATAGCAATAACTGTTGTTTCGCTGACGACTACATCATCTGGGCCCACCCATAGTAGGTGTCACTCAAAACATTATCCTCTAACATCATCTACCCTCTAGTGATGTGATGGAACACCTGGTTGCCCAAGATCCACAACACCACTTTGGCGACAACCCGTGGCTCTAGCCTCTCTAGATCATTGATTGGGATGGTAGTGCCCTTAACATGAGCACCTGATCTACAATGGTTCTCCACAAACTCCTCTAGCTAGGGGCATCATTCCCACCTTTTCATATCATATCAGTCCACTCCATCACATATTCTTGGGGTCAGGATGACTCCCCTAGCCACCTTCTCACTTGATTAACATAAGTCTCAGCCTAGACCCCTCCAATACAGGTATGTCCAATTATCCTCCCATTCCTTGGATAGTTTGTTCTACCGGCCTCTTCGGTGAGCCATAAATCATAGATTCTTGATACCATCTCTTCAAATATTCTACTTTATGTGATACCACACTTACCACTTGGAAGGACGATTCTAGAACTTTTCTAGTATTTCATTCTTGTATTCCTTTCTTACCTTGATTCTTCACCAGGAACCATCCTTCCAAGAAGCATTAAGGCAACCTTTAGATAAGTAAGGTCCCTAACCTGAAATTTGCAGATCCTGTTTCCGTCGGTAGGTTCGTCTGCTACAATCTCCACAAGTTTTAGGGCCTTCTCCTCCTCTCCAAATTCACCATAGATAATTTAGAAAATTAATTGAAATTGGAGGGAAAACACCCTTTCATAAGAAAACCCCAGTTTTTCCGTTTCCCATTGCGACCAAACCATAGGTCGGTTTGATGAACCGTCAACACCATTGGAAATCTCTCATCAATTACTATAATGGGTCTTCTTTTGTTTTTAGTGATTTGAAACTACACCCAGAAGCCATTCTTTCCATGAAGTGTCACTTTGCCGCCAATTTAACCCGAATTTCTTTATATGATCCACTTGTACTTTGGAACCAATTTTCCTTTACACTTGTCACCTCATATGTCAATTTTCATCATGGGCAACCATTATTTGTTCATTTTTTTATGGTCCCCCTGGGCCTATCGTGTGTGGAAACATCATCGAGTCACCCTTGTTCAGACCATAAGAGTCGAGTCATCATCACATTCATGGAGTCTATCCCAAGCCCCTTTATCTCCTGTTACAATATTCCATCCATATTTGTGTCGCATTCATCACGTGTTTCCCATTTTTGCCTCCAACCATACTGTCCCTCATTCCCTCTAGAGTCGAGTCAGTTTCTTCCAAGTCAACCTTGCTTTTTTATGCTCTGACAAGGGAATTCGTCCGTTTGCTACCCAGTATCCCCTTATTCCATCATCATCTTTGGTGTCAGTCCATTAGTCACTTTAATACGATCCCTTGTGCCTTAGTTGAGGATTCATCATTACCTCACCTATGGCAGGCCTCCTTTTGTCGAAATCAACACATTTATTCCAGAAGAAAGGTCTAGAGGGTGGGGTACCTTGTTTCCAGCTTCCATTTTTGTTCAATGCCTTGGATAAAGCAAGGGGAATCCTCATTTCCCTTTGGCTTGGTTGTTTCTCATATGCTCGACCTCAACTCATTATCGCATGATTAATATTTGTATACTTGATGGTTCGGTGATCCAAAAGATTGTACTAGTGATTCCTGAGTTTCTATGAGATGTTTCAAACCTCATGAGGGGGTGGTCCTTCAGGTAGCCCCCCACATGCGCAGATGACCTCAGATTATGTTACAACCTCAGATCCATTTCCGCAGATTTGATGGGTTTGGTTCCAGCTGCTTGCAGTGCCCACAACATGCATGTCTCATTCATATGATCCATTCAAATATTCAGAGCCCTTTCCTATTCATCAGGGCTTCTTTGGCTGTTATACCCACCCCCCTCCCAATGTCATATGGAGGGGAATTATATCTCATGTACTCAGATTTTATTGTATTTATTCCCGACACATGTTTTTCTAGGCGCATTATGTATGTGGGATTCATTATATTATTTTCTGGGCCCTTGATGCCAACATGTCATGTATCATGTCTTATACATTTTGTAGCTCAGTCCCACATTGTTGGGCTCACCATTATTCTTTGTACTTTGTCAGCTCAGAGGGTATGGGTATGTTTCTCCCACCTCATTGAGAACAGGTACTCCAACATAAAAGGAGACTTATATCACTTTGTAGGTCTTGCCCTCTTAGTCATTATCCTCTCTCACTTTGCTTCATTGATCTCTCTCTCTCTCTCTCTCTCTGACTCCCCTTTGATGTATAGTGATTGTGTTCTTACAACCTACTTCAGTCATATGATTTCTCCTAACACTTGTACGTTGGGGGGAAATTTGTTATCACAAAAAAATTCTCATCTAACCATTTTTAATTAGATGGATCAAAGTACACCATGTAAGACCAATTTTACCATAGTAAAATTTCTTTCGCTATAAGAAATAATTTAATAAACCATGTTTTATTAAGTTCTTTCTGCTTAAAACAAGAAACCCCAAGAGGAATAATTAAAAAAATAATTATTTATTAGATTTTCCTCTAGGAATAATTAATTAAACCATTTTTAAACTAATATTCCTTGTCATATTTAACCCAATTATGAAAAATAATTAGATAAATCATTATTTATCATATATTTCTCTAGGAATAATTAATTAAATCATTATTTAGTTATTATTCCTTGTTAAATATGACTAAATAACCTAGGAATAATTAAACAAATCATTATTTGTTTATTATTCTTTAACCACATTCTTGAAATAACAAATAAATAATTTATTATTATTATTTCTAAATAAAGGTATTTAACCAATTTAAATACATTTTCTCTCCAACAAAATATAATAAAATATTCCAAGCGGTTAGATCTAGATGTTGGTTTATAAATTTTTATTATTCTCCGTTATCGAGGATAACTCAATATTTTGTTATCAATAGTAGGGTTTTTCCATTCGTTCTTCACTTTGATCATTCTCATTGTCGCTATCATTTTATTTTTCTATTTGAGCTCCCATCTGAGTTCAACACATGCTTTAGGTTTTCTACATTATTGAGAGAGAGAGACTTGTGAAGTTGAAGCATTGAGGACAACCAAGGACCCATCCCATTGAGGGGGACTCGTAACATTTACTTGTTTCTTTCAGTAGGATTTATATAATACAAAAACCATTCTTTAATCTTGTCTTGTCTGTTGGCTACTTGGAGTTAATTTTGCATCAATTGTTATTTCTTTTTGCTGTTTAACTACTTTTACTGTATAGATCTAGGTTTTTGAAAGATTTGTTTTAATTGTCTATTGTAGATATAAAGGGTTGAACAACCACTTCTGTTGTTAGGGCTATTCGTCACTCATATCTAAAGTAGGATCTTTCCATACAACTTCGATAATATTTTACACTAAAAGTCATCAGAGCCAAAATGATGATCATATGGGTTGATTAAAGCATCAAATTCCCAGTTAGTAGTTAACAAATATAAATTAATTTAAACAACTCTTCGAATTCTTTGAACAATAGAACCAAATTCCTCACATGCCGAATGTGAAAAATCATTTTCCTGTAACTGGTGACAAATTGTACAAGCATCAAAATCATCGAAAGAAATGAAAAGGAATGCTAGTACAGCAAATATAGGAAACCAGTGAGGATGTAATGGATGAGAATAGGAAATTGATTCAACAAATAACTCAAGAAATTTCTAAAACTCAAAATTATTTTTGGTGTCATGAAGAAATTCATAAGAAAAACCTGGAGTTGATTATTCACCATAACACTCAACAAATATGAACTCTTCGACCAAAGGTAATCTTCAAATTGATCAACTTCGGGATTTAGCACATTCATTAAAGGTGTAGACTTTGAACCTGAATTCAATACAATACATTTGTATGAGGATGAATTCACTACAACAGTATGGTAAAAAAACATGATCTCGAGAAATAGGAAAATTTTAACGATAAATCCTGAAATCCATCAAGAATGAGCTTTCATCCAGTGAAACATTATGAACTAAAGAATTCTGCGAGAAAATCGATATCTCACATGGTTAAGGTATTTCACCAGGACCGTGAGAACTTGAAATAAAAATCAACAATATTTGATGTGCCTCGACTTCCTGACAAGTTTTGGAACTTTGAAAATACAGATAACAACATTTGGTAAATTGAGACAGACCACAAATTACACGTGGAAAACTGCTATCTTTTAATTCAACAGGATCACCACTATCTGGATGGTGTCTATTTACATTGTTGGTTTGATCGGTTTCTTCAACTTCAACAAACATATTACTCAATTCATAATATTATTCTTATGACAAGCCTAAGGATGTATGCATAGAAAAAATATCATGATCACATTGATTCGAAATTTTTTCCCCATACAAAGCAAGAAATGATAAGGGATGGAATGGTTGCTCTACAATTTCATTTCTTTCTTATTCATCATGGATAATCTCACTATCCCATGTCATTTCAAGATTCAACTCATCAGATAAAAACCTTGAATAAAATGAAGAATTTCCATTTCAAGTTGATGCATTACAAACAATAGAGCATAAAGGATAGGGAGGTGAAAAGGAAGAAGTGTTCATAAGCGAATCTTCTTTGACTGAAACAAATTTGAGATCTAAATAATTAAAAACGGAATCTTCTTGAGAAACTGAAAGATTAGATGGTACATTTGGGCATTCATCATCATATATATCAAGGAAATCATCCTCATCAGAATGATTGTTTCCCAAGACTTGAGATTGATTAGGAAAACTAATCACATTTGATTGATTACCGATATTACAAGATTAAATATCAGCCAAGAATGAGGAAACACCATATTCCCACAGATAATTTTGAAAAATAAAAGAGAGATTGAAAGAATTGTCACCTTTCTGCTCCTCTACCTCTGAAACTTGACTACCTCGAACCTGATCGCTTTTTGGATTTGGAATAGGTTGATCAAGAAAATCATGAGGCAAGGGGTCATGAGAAATATATGACAGAGCATGACATGAATCTAAATAATATTAAATACTAGAGTTATGGGTGTTAATACTATCTTGAGGAATGGAGAAATTAGTCTTCACCATATTCTTCATCAACCATTCTGGGATTTTCTTCATGGGATCTGAGTCATGAAAAGCGGAAGGAGGATGAGAAGATGGATTAAGAATTTTATTTGAAGATTTCCAAACTTTATTATCATTTCTAGGAGGTATCAGAACTAAAAAAGGAGGAGGACAAGGAACAAAAATAAAAATAGTTTCCTCCTCTTAAGTTAGGGGTGTCTAATGGATTACAAGAGTTGGGGAAGGAAAAACATCAGGTGGTTTGGGTCCACCATGCAAAGAGATATGAACCAAATGATTAAAATTTTGTTTAAAGAAATCCCAATCCATGTCTTCTTCAGTGAATTCATAACATAGGTGAAGGAATCGATCATAGAAATCCTTAATTGATTAATTGGGCTTCATTCTTAGTTGATTAATCCTCTTATAAACATCTCAGTAATCATACCTTTCAAATGCTAAATGAACATCCTTGATGAAGTGTTTAAGAGAATGAATGGAAGTAGGTGGTAGAGTGTGATACCATCAACTAACTCAACCTCAAAGGGCGAGGAAAAAGGGATTACAAGCCACATATTCATAATCAATTTCATAGTATTAACATAACTTAAGGAAAAGAGATGCAAGCTTGGCAATGGATGTATCACCCTCACCACAAAAGTTGAATTGGGAAAAGTCATGGAGAGACTCATCAGGGATTGAAAGTTCACTAGGGGACATGTTAGAAAAACACCTCGGGAGTATTATTTGAGGATGAGCCATTTCAGATAAGAGGTTCAAAACTGACTCAATGAGAACAACTTGTCATCTGACCCTCCTTCTAGCACCATTTTGATGACGGTGTTGGAAATCCATCAACCAAGGGGGTCTCCCCGATGTGATGTCCCAATTATAACTCAGACCATTTAGAGTAGGAGCCCCATTCGGATTATCGGCTCAACTGCCATGTATTCTTGGCTACAAATTTCAGCACTGTTTCGGGGAAAATCACCTTAGAGGTTTGTTGGGCTTAAACCTCCACAGAGCAGGGGCATGCTACTTAAGAAGGACTCACACAACCATACATGTTCATGAAAAACTAAATAGAGTAGAAAGACAAGAATAGACAACCCTTCTCCCTTCTTAACCTGAAAGACAAGAAGAGACAAGCACGAAGAACTGGTTGTATAGCATATATCTACTCTAAATGTTAGTGAAATCCATATAAAACATCAGATAAACTATAATGAATGCTTAAATAACAATATTCTCATATATGTAAGCAGACACTAACACGTATATTTCGGGAACAAGATGGTACTTCTGTATTATAAATAGCATGTACAGAAATAACGAGTGGAGAGATCACCTGAATCCTTCCACGATCTTCGAGCAGACCGTCGTCCGGATCCGTCCCACCCTTGCCTCGCTAAGATTCCTTCCGAACTGGTGCATACGAGATGACATATAAAGGAATGAGCATCTCCAAGAAACAAAGGTTTCTTGAAATGAATTGGGAAGTGCAGGAGGCACAGGAATTTAGACTTGGATAGGGAATACCAACATAGTATAATATCAATAATTCTCTCTCTCCCTTACGCCATACACATGAGGGGCTTTTATACTCCCTCCAAGTAGTTTCAACAGTTGGAAACAGTTGGCCACGTGCTGGGGTGGTTGAACTACCAGAGTAACCATCAACCCAGCCCGAAAATAGGGAATTTTTATATATTTTTTAATGGTTTTAATGGCATACGCGGAAAAGTGCAGTTGGACTCGCGTATACACGCGGAAAAGTCTGGGCATAATCGCGTATGGGGATTTTTACACTGTTTTTTAGTGAATTTGTCCAAGTCTGTAGGAATGGGTGCCCAAAGCCATAAAAGAAATCATGAATCATATGAAGGTGAGAAATGATGCTATAACAGATGCCCCCTAATACATGAGGTCAGAAGGGGTACATGATGGCTGAAATGTATTATGCACATAGAAAGAACTTCGCAAGGACAAGAGAGGACTTCACCAGATTTCAGCCTGCCAAAAACCAATGAAAGAAAACAGAGAGTCAACTCATGCTGAGGCGGGCATACCCATGCTCAGATAAAAATACATCATATAGAAAGTAATGAATAGATCCAACATGTATACAAGTATAGCTGAACTGAAAATACACAATGAATCATCTGAGCATGGCCCGGAAATACAAGTCTGAATCAATGTCCAAGTATCCCTGCATATATTGAGTGAGGATCTCTTTTATATTTGGATGTACGATCAAATAATGTGAATCCTCAGTACCGATGTAAGTGGTGGAACAAACGGTACTATCCAGCATTTCAGAGACCCAACATATGGGATCTTTGTGTCTTGTTGCAACACATAGGGTGAACAACATCAGCAGAAGTAAATGGTACATCACGTGATAAATGCTGATGCAGCAGGGTCTTCACCCAGTCACTATGGCACAATTCTGATAGAATAAATGAGGTGATCGACCATGTAAGTTGTTGGATTCTGGAATCAATGATATCTAGTTAACCAATCTGAAAAATGAGACAACCTGATAATGAAATTGAGTGTCAAGGTGCCCCAGTACAATCTAACAAGTGCGAATGAATGAGTTGAAGTCGAACACTTGAAAGAATCTACCAATCAGGAGGCAATGATGAATCCCCACTGTCGATAGCGAAGAGTCTGCCACTGATGACTGCAAACCCTAAGGTACTGACAAAAAACTCTAGACCTTATTCCCAGAGCAATGAGTCGGAGTCGATGGGAAAAGATCTGCTGGAAGGAAGGCATTAAGGCATCCCACATCAGTCCAGCGCGAGTGTAACCCGCAAGCCAAGATTTGGAAGGAATCAGACGAAGTAGAGTGATGGAACCAAAACCGAAGTACGTTTCCGACATGCACAAGATGAAGCTAGCGCATGGAAGAAACCCTCTGAACCAACCAATAATGAAAGCTGACACAGAGGCGAGATATCCACCGATAGGGTCAAATGGAAATCAAGGTACTGCACGAATTCCAAGTGTGATAATGTGTGCTGACGTCGAACACAGGGGAAACCACTCAGTAAAAGACCCATAATGATGATCAAATGTTGAGCACAAGGTCACCTATCAATGATGGAAATAGGGCCAGGGTATGGCTCTAGGTTTTCTCTCAGAGCAATGTGTCATAGTCGATAAGAGACAAACCCGCCAGTGAGAAGTCAATGGAGACCTTCTCAAACCGGCACGAGCAGAAGACCAAAACAGCTGATGTGATAGAACAAGATACTGACAAGGCCAGGAAGAAGTAGGCCGAATAGTCAAAGAGACAACGAATGGCGGCTCTGGTTAGACTTCCCTTGAACAAAGAAACGACTCGTGATGACCATGGTAGTAAAAAGTGACTCTGTATAAGTCTGTTATGCAGGAGGCAGAACAAACTCTCCATATGATTGGAAGAGATAACCAACCAGGGGAGGACTGACAAGTGAAACAAGGTAAAGGCTGAACCTAGGTCAAAACTAAAACCATCCCAAATGTAGGAAATATATAAGTATATGTGCTTTGTTCAAGGGCGACAAACTGACTCTGTACTGCCATCAAAACAACGAAGATACATCCCGTTCCCGCTCTTTTTTTTATATTTGATTTTTTTGTCTTTTTCATATAATAAGCCTGAAAAAGAATAAAAGAATGCTATGGTACAATGGATAGAACGAGTATCAAAAAATCGGATGCACTAGTTCCTGGGATTGGAACAATCCTATGCTCAATGCAAGGTGGCGAAAACTGGTAAGCGATACTCGGAGGAACGTTCCATCCATGGGTAAAAGGTGTCAAGTCGTGATAGCTAAGTGCATGCAATGGTTAACTTGTACAGAGAGTCAAGGTCAAAATTTGGCTTAAACATCGAGTCCAAATGAAGCCGGCTAAAGGCCAGGATAAACAAGCAGCCAATATGCAATGCAGTAATACAACTTAACGACACCAGGGAGCCTCTAGGGTAAAAGCCAGAAAAAATGATAGTGATGAAGAAGAAGAATGAAGCTTCAACACATAAGACATGGCGGGACTAAAGAGGACTCCCGAGCCTACATAAAACGCAGCATGGGAAACAAGTGATAGCGAGGAACTAACTAGGAAGCCCATGTAAAGGAAGGCTCTACCATCAAGTCATGATTAAATGATCGACGAGTGAAATGGGTGTAATACTTATGACCTGATGCGATCGACCCTATGGCAAGTGATCAGTATGTAGGCTAGTATGCAAGATGCAGCGGAAAGTGATTTCCCTAACCTATATGCCAGTGAAGATCATATACCTGCCGTGACGAGTCGGTAATCATGGGTCAAAAATGGGAAAAATCTCAAATTCGTCAAAATGTACCTGAAAACATACCAAACTGGGCACTTCCAAGCATCCAGGTTATGCAGCTTAAGATAGATCGAAAAAATGAGCATAACAAATTTTTGCGAAAATTTTCAACTTTTTAGGCATAAATAGACAAATTACCTCATATTTGGTTCATTATTGCATTGCTGATTTGGAAAAAGTGCTCTGGAGCAAAAAACTTCTTTCGTCAAATCAGGAACAACCGACCGTCGAATCGCACCGAAATTTCAGGTAGGCTCCTCAATCATCCTTGCAAATCATTTTGTCTATTTAGAAATTAAAATTTAGTGAATTTTACCATTAAAACCCTTGCTAAAAAATGCGGACTTGCGCATACGCGGGTTCATAACAGGAAAGTCGCGTATACACGCGACTGTGCAAAGAAAAAGTCGTGTATGCGCAGGGCCGAATCAAAAAATGCGTGGCTAATGCATGATTTAATGAATTTTGACAGGATGACAATCTCATGGAGAGAGCGTGAACACAGCGCAATTGATCAAGAGGTCATGCAAGATCAAGCAGCGCAAAATATCGTTCGGAATTGCGGATTGTTCAAATTCTTCAAAATGCCAAATATGAAAAGAAACGTTCGGTTGCTAGAAATGCTCGTAAATTACTGGGAACCATACCAAGATTGTTTCGTGATAGATCAGATGCCAGTACGCATTGAAGTGGAAGACATATACTTTATTACTGGACTCTCCCGAAGGGGAGAACCAGTAGACTTGCATGGGAAGCCCCTGGGAGGGCTAATCGTGGAAGAATATGTCCACGTGTATTACGTAGAGGGTTCCAAGAAAGTTGGAACTCAGATTGCTATTAAAGATTTACGGGATTGGCACATGAAATTCCTCCTTTTCACCATTGGCAAGTGGCAGGATCTGCCTCCCTACATCATGCGTCCAGGACGCAAATGAGCATAGCAGTTGAATGCTTGACTCATGTGTATTATTGGTGCACAACCCTTTTACTGAACATGAAACAAAAGTTGACCTCAATCCGCTAAGCAAAGACCAAACACTTTGGCTACGGTACAATTTTGACAACATTCTTTTTTGAGAAGATACCAGCATTGAGACCCAGAGTTATCTCTACCATCAGTAGCCTGCGGGACCCAAGAATTGCCCGTTGGGCGGACATGATGAAGATATTGGGGGGTAGTGAAGTACCCCGGACCACATGGGACGATGAGTTCTTCCTTTGGTTGGGAGAACAAATCATTGCGGTGGACGACTATCCCTATGCCGGGATGGACTTTCGTGGAGATCCAGATCTAGTTCTTCCACCAGGAATAGCATGGGGCATAGTCGGTAAGTTTGCAAAAGTTTTTGACTTATATAATTTTTTTGGATTTTTTCAAATATGTATGAAAAAATGAAAATAAACATGTTTTTGATTGGATTCATAATGACTGACAATGTAAACATGATCATGATACAGATATTGGACCAGTGCGTCCCGAGGGTTTCCCGCGCCACAAGCGCCACAGGGGCGAAGCAGATACAATGGATTCAGATAGGACCCTCCAGGCTGTGCAGAGGAATTTGGAGGGGTT